>OY755245.1:1345653-1442052 GCA_963576725.1 Azorinus chamasolen | reverse complement strand
GGCAAAAGTTATGCAGAAAGCTCCTATAGGAGCTTTCTGCATAACTTTCGTCCTGCATTAAGCTACCACCTGCACCAAGCACCCAGAATTATACCTCTTTTAGGTGGTTGCTTTAGCGGGGTTTTACTGTAACTCATTTATCAAACAGAGCTGACCCAGACATTTCCTACAGGAGTCGTCTAATGTGTGTCTGTTCTGCTTACAAGGAGTAAGGCGTATAATAATGACATGTAAGAGTTAAGACACAATGTATATGTACTATATTTCCCTATGGGCCACTTAGAGCAAACCTGTTGCAAGTGGACACTATGAACAAAACTTTAACCATTTCAATGCTGAATTTTAAATAGACAGTTCGAAAATTCAAAAACGTCAATGATACTGTGATTTTTAAATCGTAATATAACAAATGTGCACACCTTGATGAGAGAGTTCCTCTAGATCTGGGTCTGCTTTGTTTACCAAGGCACAGAAAGGCGTATTTATGGATAAGGGTCTAAATAGCATTTAAGCCTTCTGAAAGAGACAGTAGATATGTCGACGCCTCTAAAAATCCAAATTGACTGAATATCTGGATTGTTTGAGAAGTGGAATACAAATTTCAGCAGACAAATTGGTAAGTTGCAGCTTTCTTAAGCCTCACTGTGCCCTGGCGTGCATAAATAAACAGTTTTGATCCACATTAGACTATGGATCCGGATGGGACACCAATTACGCCAGTATTAACCCTTCGCTTGCTAATCGCGTCAATATACCTACCTGTAAATAGTGAAGACCCAGATGAGACAGCTCCTTCAGGAGCTGTCTCATCAGGGTCTGCACTATTTACAAGTTGATTGTGCAACCAGTTCACTCAACTGCAGTGATTGCACAGCGAAATACTTGTACACAGTGAAGATATATGTAATTATACAACAGGACATGGGTAAAGAAGGAGAAATGTGTTTTACAATTCAGCAAGAGAAGGGTTAAAGCTGTTTGCGACTTTGATCATGTTTTATTAGTGTTATTGTTTAAGCCTTTCGGCGCCAAATTTCTAATTGTCGTCTGCAATCCAACTTTGTTAAATCATACAGTAAAATAAGGAAATGAGATAAATAAATGCAAATTTCAAAGGAATAAAGCACATATATAGAACTAGAGATTGAGACAAATAGTGAAGTCCCTGATCAGACGCCGCCTTGAAAAGGCGGCGTCTGATCTGGGACTGCACTATTTGTTGTGGTGGATTTACTCGACTGTGGCGGTGAAAGGGTTAAACAACCCTTTCCCGCATATAAACGCTTTTCATGCATTTTCTAACAGAGGAGCCGTCTGATCTGGGTCTGCTGTTTTCTGTTAGATTTATATAGATGGGATCCTTCATTTTCTGTCACGGTAAAAAAGGTCCGTTGTTAATGCTGTTAAAAACTGTGGCTAGAATAGCTGACAGCAGTTTTTGCAGTTCAAAAAGTACCCACGTTTTTGAGTTAATCAAATAGAACTCCACGCCTTTGCAAACAGAGTGGATCGAGACTAGATGACGATTTTGCTAATGATATAATATACATCTTATTCTACAGTTTCTGTAATATTCCATCATAAAAAACAATCAAAATTCATAAAGTCATGACTGTTTTAGTAAACTGATTGATTAGGTAACAAGTTGACAAACCATTGAAATCCAACAGACTGTATTTAAACATGTTTTATCTCGGTCCGATCATGACTACTGTCTGATATTTCTCAAGTGTGTATACATATATATATAATAGTTCAAGAATCTAATGATTTTCGTTAACTCTTTCCCTCATATAAACGCATGTTCACGCTTTTGAAAACAGAGTAGACCCAGATCAGATGGATATAGGAATCGTCTGATCATTGTCTTCTCTGTTTGCTTTGGCATGCTATAGATCTTATTCTACTGTTTTTGTCAAGGCAATAAAATCCCTTGTAAAGTTTATTTTTTAAAAATTGAGCTAATGAATATCCATGACGTCATTATTTCTTACATGATTATTCATGGAGAAAAAGGTTAAATGAAAAACCAAACAATTAGAGTATCAAACAGGTTAGATCCAGATGAAACACAAATCTCGTCTCGACCCGAACTGTTTGCAACAGAATGAGGATAGTTACAACCTCTTTACCTTTTACTCCATGAATGTTTATGTAAGAAGTAATGACGTCATCAAAATTAATGAGTATTATTTTTATAATGAAGTTTTGGCCCATAGCAGAAACTTTATATGCATATCTATATCATTTCATAAGCAAACAGAGTAGACCCTGATCAGACGGCTCCTACAGGAGCCGTCTGATCTTGGTCTACTCTGGTTGCAAAGGCGTAGAAAGACGTATTTATGGAGTATAGAGTTAACCCTTTACTCAGTTTGTGACATGACTAAACTATATACATATGTATCCTGTGTTCATATGACATTAGAGTTTTTTTGTAACATGAATGATCATTGGTTAAAATGGTGTGAAATGTGTACAACTAACATAATATTATAATAACTATATGTAACAGTACACCTTTTGAGCTGGTTCGATACACACATATATTTTATCTAACCATTGTCCCAGCCGTTTGTGACTTGAATAGCTTTTCATACAGTTTAGATCCAAGCTGTTTGACACCTAGACAATAGTTTCTCAAAATCCTGACCGAGTCTGAAAAAGTGAAAATCACGGCAGATCAGAATTTTCCAGAAGCGTTAGAGGTAAATACAACCACAAAAAATTCTAATACTGAGTCGTAGAGGCAGGTGATAGCTTAACGCAGGATGAAAGTAATACAGAAAGCTCCTATAGCATTGCGTTCATCCTGCATTAAGCAATCATCTGCTTCAAAAGGCAATGTGTATTAACCCTTCGCTTGCTACTCACGTCAATATACCTACCTGTAAATAGTGAAGACCCAGATGAGACAGCTCCTGCATGAGCTGTCTCATCAGGGTCTGCACTATTTACAAGTTAATTGTGCAACCAATGCACTCAACAGCAGTGATTGCACAGCGAAATACGTGTACACAGTGAAGATATATGTAATTATACAACAGGGCATGGGTAAAGAAGGAGAAATGTGTTTTAAAATTCAGTCAGAGAAGGGTTAAGTGGTCGCTTTAGAGGAGTTCGGCTGTATCATACACGTAAGAGGTAAAGGAAATACGATATGCACTCATCCCGGAAGTGTTCATTGAGGATATACATGTACGTTGTTATCTGGTTTTAGTCATTTTATGTCCACAATAACAAACTATATACATGTGTAAGTACACACTGGCTTATAGTTGATTGGGAATTCTAGACGGGGCGTCAGCTTAAACATTCTGATACATTTTTGCTGTGAAGTCTTGGATTTTATGAAATATACAGACAGTGGATTTAAGAGAAGACGCCATCGGTGTAAATATAGACAGACAGTGAATTATACATGCACCCTTTACCTAATGCATCCGCCTTTTCATGCCTTTTCAAATAGAGTAGACCCAAATCAGACAGCTGTTGTAAGGACCATCTGATCAGGATCTGCTGTGTTTGGCAGTGCCACACTATAGAGTTGATTCTACAGTTTCTGACATGGTAAACAATTCCAGTGTCCATGTATCATTATAAAAGTCAGCTAATCTGTATTATGATGTTATTATTTCTATAATGCATATTGAGAAAGGAAAAGGTTATTTACATAGTATAGGTGCCGAATAAAACGGATGCTGTCCATGCAGCGTACAGTACAACCACTCTAAACAGAGCTTTTAGTAACGAAGAATCTAGATCTGTTTAACAACCTGAGTAGAAATTGTTTTGTAAGGGGGGGGGGGTAGATTTTTATGTTTGATGACTTACATAAATTGTGTGTTTGTAATACATGTGTGAAAAAGAGCTGTGTTAAAGGTAGGTGGCTGCTTAAAGCAAGGTGAAAGTAAAACAGAACGCTCCTATGGGGGCGTTCTGTTTCACTTTCACATTGCTTTAAGCAGCCACCTGCTCTAAATACCAACTAATTAACACAATTTATTGGTCGTTATGGAGAGGTTTTACTGTATATAGATCTAAAATATTACTAAAAATGTTTTGTCAATTTTAGGGGGCGTACACCGGCTCCGCCTCCTGTAAATCCGCTCCTGAATAACGTAGTAAGTTGTTATCAATAGAATGCGGAAGGATGATATTGACATATATGTATTGAAAGGATATCTCAAGTGCAGTAAATAATAATGATAAGTTGGACATTGTCTGTGTTATTTTTGTGATACGTGCAGTGCAAAGAGGTGTATCTAACAACATTTAATCATGTCCACAGTGGATTGTAAGGTTGTTTTACTGGGCAGTGCCAACACGGGGAAAACTTGTTTACTACAGAGATTTATCCATGGATGTTTCACAAAGGGTACACAAGCGGTGAGTCCAGTCTATAATAAAACTACAGAAGGACCTGTCTCCAGCGACCATCAAAAGCGGTATTATTAAAGGTCTGTAATGCAGGGGGTAGCTTAATGCAGTAAGCTCTTACAGGAGCTTTCTGCATTGAAATTACCATGTATTAAACAACTTTCTGTTTTTGAGACTCCTATGTTGAATAAATGAATGGTCGCTTAGGACAGGTTCTACTGTAGAATTGTTACTATAGGGCACTGATGCCTCTAATTAACAGTACTACTTTTCATACTTGTCCCAAAACAAAAGCAGATCTTATCTGCAGTGCTGAGCAGGCAATGTTGCATATATAATGCCTTAATTTGGACTAAGACAATGTCAATAGCCCTGGTGTTATTGTCCTGATTTAGAGACTAGGCACAAAACTCATTCTCAAAACATGTTTATGAAGTTTGGCAAGTCTATGCCTAGTCGTTAATAGACTCTTTGTCAAGTAAACAAACAGCAGTACATGCGGGAAACTATTCGGAATGTGCGTACGGTCAGGCCTCGTACGGTATACTATGAACAAATCTAGCATGCCCACTAGCCTCACCACCCCACCTGGGTACGTGCCTGTTGCTAATATTAATGCGTTGATCTAGGCTAGTTAAATACCAAAAACTACATGCTGTATGCTTTAAAGTGTATTCAATTTGTTATCTTCATATCAATATAAATACACGCGCTTCAAAATATGAATTAATTCTTACGCGCAATAATTTATTCATAGTACTGCGAACGTGCTTCAGACATTTTCTGGCGGTCATCCGAAGACATCTTTGAACTGCTGTTGTGGTTGTTTTGCATTTCATGTACATTTTGATAGTGGTTCACTAATAAAAAGACACAACCCTAAAGTATATTGAATGAAATAGTAGATCTGCTTTTGTTTAAGACATGTCCGCTACTCGCCTGTCTGCTAGTATAATAACAAGCAACCCTTCATAGATCTAGTTCCCTGTACCATAAAATCTCAAAACATTGATTTTAATATGGCAGAGATTTAATACCAATATTGTTTTGTACATTATGTCAATAGTTGAATGCCGTTGAATATCTTTTTCAAAAATATTTCTTATTTAAACTTTCATACGCAATCCATACGTTCCTCTCATACGCTATAGTGTGGCAGGGTCATTATCACACAGGCTGTAATTTATGTCGATTGCGATTGGTTGTACTTAACGTTACAAAGGCACATGCTTCCTTGTTTGTTACATATAACATTGGCATCCGGAACATATAACGCCCACTTGATCAAATGTAAACTCTTAAATGAGGGAAACCCGAGTGTACTGACATTTGCAAACAGTGAAAACCCAGTCAGGGATTCCTCTGATCAGAATATGCACCATTTGTCATTCAAATTAGATTCGCAAATTGAATCCTTTCATTCTGAATGTACGATGACACCATACCCTATTATTTATTGATGGCGGATCACTCCACTTTAAAACTTCAGTACTCAAAGGGTTCAGACTAGGATAATGAAAATCCCATGTACAGTTAAACCTTCTAAACCAAACGTTCTATTTACAGTAAAATATCTCTATAACGGCCACTAACTTGTGTTAATTAGTTGGTATTTAGGGCAGGTGGCTGCTTAAAGCAAGGTGAAAGTAAAACAGAACGCCCCTTAGGAGCCTTAAGCAGCCACTTGCCTGTAACACAAAATACTTGATGTAATTTAGTGGCCGCTATAGAGAGGTTTTACTGTAGTATGAATGTCTGTCTTGTAGACAGGTGGCAGCTAAATACAGTATGATAGTCACGCGGAAAGCTCCACTGGGAGTTTTCTGCATGAATTTCACCCTGAATTAAGCAGCCACCTGCTTAAAAGTAGCGAGTTCTTCTCTACTAGATTTCCGGTTTAAAGGGATTTTACTGTAGAATTAGTTGATAGGCCTACCCTATTCCTAGAATGTAATTAGAACAAGGATGCTTGTATGTTTATGTGGTAAAGGGCAATTCACTAAAACCTCTGTAAACCGGATGTTCAAATCAGTATCAATGCAGTAAAGCGCTAAAGCAGAACGTTATGTTTAGTGTAAATATCGGTCTGGGAGACAGGTGGCTGCTTAATGCAGGGTGAAACATATAACATAAACTAATCTAGGAGCTTTATGCATTATTTTCACCCTGCATTAAGCAGCTACCTATTTAAACGTATCTTAATTATTCTATACTAGAATTAGAGGGGCTTTACTGTACCAGTCTTTACGTCATGTGTCATCTTAACTCAGGGTGAACGCCATGCAGGAAGCTTTTCTGAGAACTTTCCGCTGCATTAAGCTGCCACCTGCCTAAAAAGATCTAAACTCTTCTTCACTCGAAGTCCGGCTGAGAGAGGTTTTACTGTGAACTATTTACGCTTTACTAAAGGTCCAATTCAGAAGAGTTTTATTTTAAATTCTTCTTTACTAAAAGTTATGGGGAGGATTTCTGCAATCTCCTGTTTACTGAAGGTCTTCTTTAGAGGAGTTTTACTGTAAATTCTTGTTCACTAAGACTCTGGTTTAGAAGGGATTTTACTGTAAATACTTATTTACTAAAATCTCTGTTTAGAGAGATTTTAGCTGTATTTTTTTCTTCACTATAAGTCCGGTTTAGAGGAGTGTTTACTTTAAATTCTTCTTAATCCTTTCCCTCATATAAACTTGTTTTTACGCATCTGCAAACAGAGTAGACCCAGATCAGACGGCTCCAATAGGAGCCGTCTGATCAGGGTCTGCTCTGTTTGCTAATGAAATTTGATAGATCTGTTTCTATACTTTCTAAAATGGCTGCAGTGTTCCACCTTCCATATTTCATTATTATACTGCAAAGTAAAATCCTCATTTCTGATTGGTTAACTAGCCGTGTACATGAGTCCATGTACCCTGTGAGCTGACAGGGTACATGGAAATTCCCCATGGCAGGCCCCACATATGATGATCCGAAACCAAATGAACGACTTCTCGACTCGGCTAAACAATAGCAAAATTCAAAATATATAACTATTGATGCGTAAAGAAAAAAATGCAAAAATGAATTAAAAACGCTTTTGGTTTGAAATGACCAATAAAACAGTTTTTAAAGGAGTTATTATATCGTCCATCCATCTATTATAACACGAACGCCGATGAAATACCGCACACCACTTCGGATACCTTCGGGTAGAAATAATGTAATTGAGGCGCTATTAGGGGAATTGTCGCGTTTAGTGATTAATATACCAAAATGAATTTATATAAATTATCCGAACCGTTAAACTTTGCAGTATAATAAATTCGTTATACAGTTCTTTCCCAGGGTACATGACGATTTATTCCCGGCTGGTAAAATCATGTAACCCTCGCCTAACGGCTCGGGCAACATGATTTTCCTCAGCCGGGAATAAATCGTCATGTACCCTGGGAAAGAACTGTATAACTAATATTATAACTGTTTTGTCCATGAATATTCAGTAGGTATAGAAAATTGTAATAAACATAGCACAGGGAAAGGGTTAAATGTACAGTCGGCTGAGCGGTCATTCGGACTGACAGTAGACTATAACTAGGTCCTTTTTACTTTATTTAACCCATTACCTCATAGGCTATTTTTAGATACAACATCTTTGAATTTATCTACCGAAAAGGAGCATTAATTAGAGAAAAGGAACATTTTAGAATTTTGTAGTTTGAAACCATTGCGATAAATAGAGCATTTGCTCCTATAGGAGCAAATGCTCTATTTATCACAATGGTTTCACAAAGTGACTTTTATAGAGTCGTCAAAAGCCGTCAATATTAACCATTTACTCAGTAAATGCACCTTTCTATGCATTGGCAACGAGAGAGGACCTAGATCAGACGGCTCCTATAGGATTAGCTCTGTTTGCTGATGATGTTATATAGAACTGATTGTACCGTTTCTGCCATGGTCAGAAGTTCTGTTGTCCATGTGCTATTATTAGAAAATAATCTGATTAATATCATGACGTTATGAATATTCATAGAGGAAAGGGTTGAAATAGCAGGCACAAACACATGAAGTTCTAGTGACGTAAAGGAAATTGGACGCGACCTGACAGAAAATTGGTCCTATAACATTGTAAACAGTGCAGATTCAGATCTGTTCAAAATTTACGCTTTATGGAACAATAGAGAGCAAATTACTACATAAATTTATTTTGGTAATACATGTATATTTCTTTTATTCAGTGCCCAAGTGTTCCATAATCAAATCTGTATTTAGATATCAATATTCCATTTCAGTACTTTACGTTGTATGTCCAAATCAACAGAAAAAATCTTAAATTTTAGAAGAAAACAAATCTGTAAACATCTTGCAAACATTTTTACCGAAGCCTTAACCGTGATAGACATTAATATTCGAAACGGAAACCTTCATTTTTACCAGCAAAGGCCTTGGCCTTGCTGTGGCTAACAAGGAAGAAAGACTGACCCCTTGACGCTTTGTTACAGATCACAGCTAACCAATGGCGTAGAGTCATACTACTTCAACCAATTGTGCAGATTCGTACCAGTTCCGTTCAGATGGTCTGATCATATGATCTACGGTCAAGCCTCTTGAGCAGTGGTTTCATAAGACGTTTATATAAGTGATTTGGTCATGTTTACATGTTAGACATGTTTCATTGTTAGTCAATGCCAACCACTGACTTTCCCCTAAAGATCGTACCATATGTCAGCTTGAAAACACCAGAGTTTGAATGGTCAGTACAATAACCCATTCCCTCATATTGACGCCCTTTGACGCCTCTGCAAAAGTAACCTGTTGATACCATTGTGAAAAATAGAGCGTTAGCTCCTATAGGAGCAAATGCTCTATTCATCACAATGGTTTCAAACTACAAAATTCTAAAACTTTCTTATTAATGCTCCTCTTTGGTAGATTTATTAAAAGTGGTTGGGTCTAAAAATAGCCTATGAGGTAATGGGTTAAACATGTACTATAATTAAGGCAGCTGCATGAGAAATAAACATTAGGACAATCCATAATATGACTCAGTGGCTGGCCTCGGTTCATGTTGTTAACCAATTCCCTCATAGGCTATTTCAGACCCAACCTCTTTGAATATAATATATATCTACTAAAAAGGAGCATTTACTGAAAAAGGAAACGTTTTAGAATTGCGTAGTTTTAAACTATTGTGGTAAATAAAGCATTTGCTCCTGAATGCTCTAATTATCACAATTGTTTCAAAAAGTGACGTTTACATAGGCGTCAACCTGGCGTCACTAAGAGGGAGTGACATAGGCGTCAAAAAGCGTCACTAAGAGGGAGTGACATAGGCGTCAAAAAGCGTCACTAAGAGGGAGTGACATAGACGTCAAAAGGCGTCACTAAGAGGGAGTGACATAGGCGTCAAAAAGCGTCACTTAGAGGGAGTGAGTTGATAGTGTAATAGGAGCCGATAGGATTTGAGTCGTTTGATCTGGGACTACTCCTTTTGCGATTTCGTAGAAAAGCGTATTTATGGAATAATGGGCTAAAACGTACTAAAAGTTGAGGCCGCATACAGTAAAACCTCTCTATAACGGCAACTTAATTGTGTTAATTAGTTGGTATTTAGGGCAGGTGGCTGCTTAAAGCAAGGTGAAAGTAAAACAGAACGCTCCTATAGGAGCGTTCTGTTTTACTATCACCTTGCTTTAAGCAGTCACCTGCATTTAACACAAACTATTTGATGTAATTTAGTGGCCGTTATAGAGAGGTTTTACTGTATAATGAGCGAAAGCGAACAACAAATGTATGATGTCTTCATCGTAATTTTCACTGAGTCGGCTGCCAATACCAAGGGATGAGTTGAAAATATACTTTCGCTGACCCTCATTTGCCCTTTAACGTATTTGCAAGCAAAGTAGACCCGGATCAATCCGAGGAGCCGTCTAATCAGAGTATATTATGTTTGCTTTTGGAGTTCATGAATAACTGCTTTATTTCTCCACCAAACTCTTCGAGATGATTCTAAAGAGTGGTCACAGTAAATGTATGGGGTTTGATGGAGAAATAACGATTTTAGTATATGTGAACGCATCTTTATTTGTAGCTCAGATTCGGTAAAGAGTTAAAACAACTGGGGTTTTTTTCTTGACAGACTGTCGCCGGCTCTTACGCAGCGAAGAAGCACGCCGTGGGCGATATTGAGATAGTGTTAGCGTGTTGGGTAAGTTATGGTATACAGTGTTCCCTCCCTACAACGGCCCTTTCAATAACGATTCCCCCTTATAATAACGCATGTCACTGTTTCCGAAATAACACGGCTCAAGAAACAACTTTTTTCCATCGTATTTTCTTTATGCATCAAACCCTATGTTGTGACCACTCTTTAGAATCGTCACTTTGTGACGATTCTAAAGAGTGGTCACAACATAGGGTTTGATTGAGGCATAACGGTTTTAGTTCTCAAAATACACCCTATCTGGGGATCTGCAAACAAGCTAATTATGTTTGATTTTCCCTCCCTATAACAACTCCCTTTGAACAACACATACAATGTTCGTATCCCAAAGGGTGTCGTTTTAGAGATGGAGCACTGTACATACGAACTTGTCTACTGCGATAGTTAAACTTGCGTAATGTCTGGTTTTAACCCTTTCCTTCACATACACGCATTTTCACCTCTTTGCTAACAGAAAACCCAGACCAGACAGCTCCTGTAGTTTTTTCATCACTCTCAGCAACTCAGCTCAGCGTGACAGTAAAAACTCTATAGAAATCAATATAAACTCGAACAGTAGTTACAACATAATTACATGTATTATATATGTACGGTTGCTGTCGCATTAAAACGCGGTAGATAATTTAAATGTCACATAGGAATCACCAGGACATTATACATGTATTCACTAATATTTTGGTTCTGACTTCGACACTCAGACTGAAAAACTGCATTTCTATATATTATTATAAGTTCATAATGTTGAGTAATGTTTAACTAAACTTTATTTTGTATGCATACAGTAAACCCCCTCTGATCGGAATTCTTGTAGAGGAGAATTTAGATACGTTTAGGCAGGTGGTAGCCCTATGTAAGATGACATTCATGTAGAAAGCTCCTCTAGCCCTATGCAAGATGACATTCATGTAGAAAGCTCCTCTAGGAACTTTTGGCATGTCTTTTACCCTGCATTAACCCATTCCCTCATATTGACGACTTTTGACGAATCTGTAAAAGTCATTTTGTTAAACCATTGTGATAAATAGAGAATTTGCTTCTATAGGAGCAAATGCTCTATTTATCACAATGGTTTCAAACTACAAAATTCTAAAGTTTTCCTTTTCTCTAGATAATGCTCCTTTTCGGTAGATTTATTCAAAGAGGTTGTATCTAAAAATAGTCTATTAGGGAATGGGTTAATGCATCTAGTGAAAGTCGTTTTGCATGACGTTAACCCTGCATGAAGCTGCCAGCTGTCTCCTAGACCGATATTTATACTAAATTGGACACCCGGTTTAGAGGGATTTTACTGTATTTGTGAACGAGCTGCATTTTGTATACACATTATTGCCGAATAAAATGACATCTGCCAAACCTATGATCTGCTACTATTGTCACTTACAGTAAAACCTCTCTATAACGGCCACTAAATTATGTTAATTAGTTGGTACTTAGGACAAATGGCTGCTTAAAGCAAGGTGAAAGTAAAATAGAACGCTCCTCTATAGGAGCGTTCTGTTTTATTTTCATCTTGCTTTAAGCAGGCACCTGTCTTTAACACAAACTATTTGAGGTGATTTAGTGGCCGTTGTAGAGAGGTTTTACTGTATATTTGATCTTTAACCCTCTCCTTTTTATAAACGCCTTTTCGCGCTTTTACAAACAGAGTAGACCCAGATAGAATCCGCATTATCAGGGTCCACTCTGTTTGCTGATGGAATGTGATAGATCTGTTTCTGTAGATTTTAAAATGGCTACCATGTTCCACCTTCCATATTTCATTCTAACTATTTTGTGCCTGAATGGTCAGTAGGTATTGAAATTTGGAATGAATATAGAACAGGGAAAGGGTTTAAAAACATGGGATAGCTTCATGTAGGACGATAGCTACGTTGAATGTTCCTGCAGGAGCTTTCGGCATTACTGCTGACCTGGATTAACCCATTTCTAGGCTATTTTTAGATGCAACTTCTTTGGATAAATCTACCGAAAAGGAGCATTAACTAGAGAAAAGGAAAATCTTTAGAATTTTGTAGTTTGAAACCATTGTGATAAATAGAGCATTTGCTCCTATAGGAGCAAATGCTCTATTTATCACAATGGTTTCACGAAGTCAAAGGTCGTCAATATGAGGGAATGGATTAAGCTACCATCTATTTTTGAAGACCCGAAGTTATTATGTGATCGCGTTGGAGAGGTTCTATATACTATTGATAATTAGGGACGTTAGATACGTCTAAAAATAAAGTATTCAGCCGAATGCATGTACCGTAAAACCCCTTTAAATCGGAATTTCAATAAGGAACAATTTAAGTCTTTTTAGGCAAGTAACTGCTTAATGCAGGTTGAACGTCGCGCAGAAGCTCCTGTGGAAGCTTTCGGTGTGACGTTCAACCTACATTAAGCGGTCATCTGTCTGAGAGACCGGTATGTATACTAGTTTTAACCTTTAGCACTCTACTGGCGACTCTGTGATAACCTTTGCAAACAGTTTGGATCCAGATGAGACGCCGAGTAACTCGGCGTCTCATCAGGATCCAAACTGTTTGTTACTCTGACACTGTTTTTGAAAAGAAAGTGAAGAGTTATGTACTTTTAGAATTGAAACAGACGATAATACAGGCAGACGACAATATTGCTCAGAGTGCAGAAAGTTAACGTCCGGTCTAGAGGGAATCTGTTGTAATGTCTAAGCGCTAACGATAGCGGCAACTCTTTTTCATACGAACAGGATTTGTGTTTAACTTTAGGACACCGCTGGAAGCGAGAGGTACGCAACCATGTCTAGGTTATATTACCGGAAAGCCAGGGCGGCCATTATTTGTTTTGACCTAACAAATCGTATTACTTATGACCGGGCAAGATACTGGATTTCAGAACTTCTCTCGACAGAAGAGGTAAGAGGAAAAATAAAGACAAAGTCAACAGAGGAAAAATAAAGGCGAAGTCAACATTTATGCATTTGTAGCACTCTGAAATTAACCCGGGCAATGTACGAGGGTCGATCTGGAAGTTCGTAGACTGTTGCTACGAAATGTTCAACACGTTTATCTGTGATCGTCAAACATATCTTTGGGACCATTATCAGTTGAATTCAGCAACAAAACTGATAAATTAGATATTCAGGACGATATAAGACTAAAGCAAAGCCGCGGACACTGTTAAAATATTAGCTAGATCCTGCTTTACTAAAGATGGTATAGTAAAACCCCACTAATGCAACCACTTAATAAACAGCCACTGGCGTCGTTTAAAGCATGTGGTTTCTTAATGCCGTACGAACGTTATGCATAAAGCTCCTATAGGAGCTTTCTGCATAACTTTCGTCCTGCATTAAGCAACCACCTGCATCTGCAACCCGGAATTATGCCTTTTTTGACGGTCGCATTAGAGGGATTTTACTGTACGACCAACATCAGCGTAGGTCCTCATTTACTACAATCGCTACTACAATAAAGTCCCTCTGAAACCGGAATTCTAGTAGAATGAATTAGATAGGCAGGTGGCTGCTTAATGCAGGATGAACGTCTTGTAGAAAGCTCCCTGCACGACTTTCACCCTGCATTAAGCTGCCACCTGTCTCCAAGACCGATATTTATACTATTTTTTACGTCCGCTTTAGATGGGTTTTTCTGTACTACCAGTATATTTCTGAAAATGTTATAGAGAGGATGTTTCGAGTTAATCAGGATTCATGTGCAAATATTTACATTCGCCCTGCAACGTCCTTATATAACCTTATTCTGAAAAGAAAGTTGCATAACCTCATGAACACCGGAAGCACGTCATTCATTTTTTAAATATAAGAAATACAATGGAATATAAATATAAGAAATAAATGACGTGCTCCCGGTGTTCATGGGTTATGCAACGCATAGCTTTACGAGCAAAGATTCACGTGAAGCCCTTCGGGCTTCACTAACTTTGCTCGTAAAGCTATGCGTTGCATAACCTCATGAACACCGGAAGCACGTCATTCATTTCTTAAGTGATCATCCTACACTCGCCAACTTGATAGACTTAGTTTAATCCTCTACTTTTGTCACATCTGCAAATGGAGTACACTTATATCAGATAGTTCCTGTTGGAGCCGTCTGATCAACGTCTGTCCTGTTTGCTTATAAAATAATATTTATCTGATTCTGTCACAAACAAAACTTTCACTGTTATTTTGCTATTATAAAAAAGGCCATGAATATTCATACCGTAAAAAACTCGTATTGTTTTTTTTATTGGGACGGGTTAAACCATTTTCGTATTTTCAGGGATGCAAACTTTATCTCTGTGGCACGAAAAAAGATCTTATAGTCGACAATCCGGACCAAAGATCTGTTAAAGAGGACGAGGCAAAAGATCTGGCGAATGGTATGTCACGGTGCATTAGTTGTTACAAAGATGTTTTGTGGATGGCATTACATGTACAGTAAAACTCACCTAAACCGAACGTTTAATTTGTATAGATATAGTTCTTGGAGATAAGTGGAAGTTTAATGCAGGGTAAAGGCATGCAGAAAGCTCCTCTAGGAGCTTTCTGCATGAATTTTATCCTGTATTAAGCAGCCACCTGCCTAAAAGAATCTAAATTCTTCGCTACTAGAATTCCGGTTTACAAGGGTTCTGCTGTATCTCTATTCCCCATTAACCCTTTCGGCGCCAAATTTCTAAGTGTCGTCTGTACTCCAATTTTGTTATATCATTCGGTAAATTAGGAAATAAGATAGATAAATTCAAACTTAAAAGGAATAAAGCACATATATAGAAATAGAGTTTGAGACAAATAGTGAAGTCCCTGATCAGACGCCGCCTTTTCTAGGACTGCGCTACTTGTTGTGGTGCATTTATGCGACATCGGCGGTTAAAATGGCATCTACTCAAAAGTCTGACTGCGTCTGAGCCGAGAAACTATTGACCGAGTGTCAATCAGCTTGGATCCTGACGGGATGCCGAGTTACTCGGCGACTCATCTGGGTCCAAGCAGTTTACAAAGTTTAAAAGCAGCTTGAGCGAGTCGACAGAAGTTTAATATCAGTATATACATACAGTAACACCCCTCTAACCCGGAATTCTAGTAGATAATAGTTCAGATACTTTTAGGTAAGTGGCTGCTTAATGCAGAGTGAAAGTTTTGCAGAAAGCTCCTTTCTGCATGACTTTTACCCTGCATTAAGCTGCAACCTGTCTCCAAGACCGATATTTATACCAAATTTGGCGTCCGGTTTAGAGGGGATTTACTGTAAGTTCATAAATGCATCGCACGTGGGTGCAAGTGATAAACATCAACCCTTAACTCGTGGTTATATATCTAATTAATATTGCTGACATCATGAATATTTACTAACTGAATGCATTGTACTGGCATGAACGTTTGACTATGGGACACATTGTGGAATCAGATTTATGTTCTTTCATAGGCCCACAGAGCAGTCTCTGAGGGATCCGTATGATCTGGGTGTACTGTTTTTGCAAATCCCTTAAAATGCGTATATATTATGTAAATTGTCAATGTTAATTTTCAATTAACCCTTCGCTTGCTGAATTTTAAAACACATTTCTCCTTCTTTATCCATGCCCTGTTGTATAATTACATATATCTTCACTGTGTACAAGTATTTCGCTGTGGAGCGCACTGGTTACACAATCAACTTGTAAATAGTGCAGACCCTGATGAGACAGCTCCTGCAGGAGCTGTTTCATCTGGGTCTTCACTATTTACAGGTAGGTCTGGGTCTTCACTATTTACAGGTAGGTATATTGACTTGAATAGCAAGCGAAGGGTTAATGAAACGGTTATACAAAATGCGTATATATTATGTAAATTGTGAGTGTTAATTTTCAATTAATATCGATATACAAGTTATGAAAGTAACGTTATGAAAGAAAGCAAAGTCGGGAAAAATCCTGAGTGCGCGGGGACCGAGTTTACCAGATATTTGCTAACAATGTAAACCAAGATGCTCCTGATGGAGCTCTTGGATCAGAATCTGCACTGTTCGTCATAAAAAAACATTTTCTTCAGTAACACATTTTGTTACAACGTTTCTATTTAATTAATATTCAGAAAGGTAGGACACCAGTTTTATTTATTCAGCAGATTTAGGGTTAAGCCAATGCATTGTTGTTGTTGACATAAAGAGCACAACATCTTACGAAAGGATTTGGTTTTGTTTCAGACTTGAACGGAGCTTATTTCGAGACATCGAGCAAAACAGGGTTACATGTCGGTAAGTGAATACAGTGAGACTTCGCTAACTCTTTTGGCGCCAAATTTAAAAGTGTCGTCTGCAATAATAATGTCATATTAAATGTAATTCTGAACTAAATAATAAAGGTATATTAGTAAAACATTTGTTTTTTAAAAACCTGTATGCTTGGACTAAAAAAATACAGAAAACAGTGAAGTCCAAGGTCAGATGCCGCCTTTTTCAAGGCGGCATCTGACCTGGGACTGCACTGTTTTCAATGGTGCCAACAGGCGACATTGGCGCCGAAAGAGCTAAAGCGGGCGTTCAATTTAGTCCAAACATCGATCTTGGAGAAAGGTGACAGCTTAATGCAGGGTGAAAGTCATGCAGAAAGCTCCTCTAGCAGCTTTCTGCACGACTTTCATCCTGCATTAAGCAGCGACCTGTCTAAGAGTATCTAAAATACTTCTCTACTAAAAGTCCAGTTTAGAGAGGTTATACTGTAATCATGTCTACTGTATTTACTATTTACCCTTACCGAGAGTTGACCATTGTTGTCCATCCAAACTGTTGTCTGATTTCGTTAGAGGGGCTTAACCCGTTCCCTGCTGAACTTTCATATAAGATATTATGATATATATTAGTTGAAGTTTTACATTGGCACATGTACATGTATACATGAAAAATTGGTAGAAACTGTAGACTGGTGAGTTATAATTTCATAAGCACAAGAGAAAACCCTGATCGGAAAGCAGCTACAGGAGACGTCTGATCTGGGTCTACTCCGTTTGAAAATGCGTGAAAAAGCGTTTTCAGGAGGGAAAGGGTTAAGGTGTTTAGAAACTAGCCTGTGAAATTACTCGATGTGCGATATGGATTTCAAACTGTTTGCAAATGCAATTAAACCTCTCTCCACCGGATGTTCAAATTAGTATAAATATCGGTGTTGGAGACAGGTGGCAGCTTACTGCAGTGTAAAAGTCATACAGAAAGTCTAGGAGCTTTCTGCAAAACTTTCACCCTGCATTGAGTAGCTACCTGCCTAAAGTTATCTATTTTTTTCTCTACTAGAATTCCGGTTTAGAGGAGTTTCATTGTATTATTAGCCCTTCGCTTGCTATTCACGTCAATATACCTACCTGTAAATAGTGAAGACCCAGATGAGACAGCTCCTGCGGGAGCTGTCTCATCAGGGTCTGCAGTATTTACAAGTTGATTGTGCAACCAGTGCACTCCACGGCAGTGATTTCACAGCGAAATACTTGTATACAGTGAAGATATATGTAATTATACAACAGGGCATGGGTAAAGAAGGAGAAATGTATTTTAAAATTCAGCAAGAGAAGGGTTAAGGATTTAAATAACAAGGGACGACGCACTTCTGTCAGTTGCCTACGTTTGAATGTAAGTAGGTACATTAGCGAGTGTTTAGAAGGAAAACATTTGAAATTTACCCATGATGAATATGTCATTTAGATATAATGACATCATTAATGTCACTTAATTGACCATTTACTCCATAAATACGTCTTTTATGCCATTGCAAACAGAGTAGACCCACGCCAGACGGCTCACTTAAAGTCGTCTGATAAGGATCTTCTCTGTTGCTTACGAAAATAATACACACGCATATCTGAACCTGCTATTTCTGACCAGTTTCATGTTTCCATGTGCCATTATGAAAAATAAGTCAATTAATAATATTGATGTCATTTAATATTAACGATGTCATTATTTTGTTACATGAATATTCACAGAGTAAACGGTTAGTGTCTAATGCTATGTGAGCGCAGACTTTATTTTTACAATACATGCATCAAAAATTAATTGTAGAATCAGATCAATATAATTCCATGACCAAACAGAACAGAGATCCTGGTTAGACGTACAGTAAACCCCTCTAAACCAGAATTCTAGTAGAAAAGAATTTAGATACTTTTAGGCAGGTGGCTGCTTCATGCAGGGTGAAAGTCATGCAGAAAGCTCCTCTAGGAGCTTTCTGCATGACTTTCACCCTGCATGAAGCAGCCACTTGTCTCCAAGACCGATATTTATACCAATTTAACGTCCGGTTTAGAGGGGTTTTACTGTATCCTCAATATCCTGAGTATTCAGATAACTAGCGCCTGAGTCTGAGTCTAAGATTATTATAAAGCGTCTGATTAGTTGGATTTTGAACTTGCTCAAATTCTGACCAATCAGATGCTTGAGAATGAGCTCAATATCCTGAATATTCAGATAACAATCGCCTGAGTCTGATTCTAAGATTATTCTAAAGCGTCTGATTAGTTGGATTTTGAACTTGCTCACATTCTGACCAATCAGATGCTTGAGAATGAGCTCAGAATTGAGCAAAACAGTTTTATAACCTCGGGGCTTAATCCTCTCTCTCTCCATGGGTTTGTAAAGCTGAATAAGTCATTTTAATATCTTTAAAACAAGACAATAAATAACCAAATAATATAGATTAGTGCAGACCAAAATCTAACTGTTCCCGAATGAGCAGTTTGATCTTGGTCTACACTAGTTGCGTAAGATACTCAAGGTAATTAGTGTTTTGACTAAGCTTTATTAAACCTTTCCCTCATATAAACGCCTTTTCACGCCTTTCATACAGAGTTAACCCAGATCAAGCTGACGGAGCCATCTGATCAAGGTCTAATCTGTTTACTTATATAATTACAGTAAAACCTCTCTATAACCTCCACTATATTACATCAATTATTTTGTGTAAAAGGCAGGTGGCTGCTTAAAGCAAGGTGAAAGTAAAACGGAACGCTCCAATAGGAGCGTTCCGTTTTACTTTCACCTTGCTTTAAGCAGCCACCTGCCTTTAATACTGTTTGACAGCTCGATAATGTTTTTGAATAGAAGTGACAAAAAAAAACAACTGGCAATTTTAGGATGACACTTATTTTGTAAATCCGTAAAATGTTTAATAATACAGTGACCACAGTTTTGCGCCAGGTTCTCGAAATGTCATCAGACGGCTCCTATAGCAGCCGTCTGATCAGGGTCTGCTGTGTTTGCTGATGAAATAATATACATATTTTAATTCAATAGGTTGAAAATATAACGCACTAGGTAAAATATATTTCTGTTACACCTCTCGTGACTTTAATATATCTCTGTAACACCTCTCGTGACTTTAATCCTGCATTAAGCGACCACCTGCCTAAACGTTTTTAATTCTTCGTTACTAATGCAGTAAAATCTCTCTAAAGCGACCTTCAAAATAAAGGTTGGACATTTTACTGAAAGGCACTTGGTAGCTTAATGCATGACGAACGTTGTGCAGAAAGCTTCGGCGGGGGCTTTCAGCACCACTTTCGCCCTGCATTAAGGTTATATACGTTTATACGTTAAGTGGTCACATTTGAGGGTAATACAGCAATTCGGATTATCGCTGTAATTGCAAGTGGTAGGTTAAAACAGAATGATTGTCACTAACCCATTCCCTGATATTGACGACTTTTGACGACTCTGTAAAAGTCACTTTGTGAAACCATTGTGATAAATAGAGCATTTCCTACTATAATAGCAAATGCTCTATTTATCATAATGGTTTCAAACTACAAAATTATAAAAGTTTCCTTTTCTCTAGTTAATACTCTTTCCGGTAGATTTATTCAAATAGGTTGTATCTTAATAAAGCCTATGAGGTAATGGGTTAAGCAACCGCCTACTTTTTAGACACCTATCACCTGACGTATATTTATCAATTAAGTGGTCGCTTTATAGGTTTGTTACTGTATATACTTATAGCCTTAGTATATAATTAACCCTTTACTCCATGAATATTCATGTAAAGAAATAATTACATTATGAATATTAATTACATTAATTATTTTGATAGCACACATGGCCACGAGAAGTTTTGGCGATGGCAGAAACTATAGAAACATAATTATCTATATTATATCATAAGCAAACAGAGTAGATCGAGATCAGACGGTTCCTATTAGAAACCGTCTGATCTGGGTTTACTCGTTTTGCAAATACACAGAGAGGCGTATTTACGGAGGAATGGGTTAACCCTTTCCCTGTTCTGTGTTTATTACAAATTTCAATACCTACTGAATATTCATGGATAAAATGATTATAATGAAATAGGAAGGTTGGATACTGTAGAATTTTAGAAAGCAAAGAAACATATCTATCAAATTCTATGAGCAAACAGAGCAGACCCTGATCAGACGGCTCCTCAAGGAGCCGTCTGATCTGGGTCTACTCTGTTTGCAAATGCGTGAAAGCACGTTTATATGAGGGAAAGGGTTAAATATGTTATTATCTCAAGAGTATGATACATGTAATACAATAACATATTTTGCAGAAGAACTGTTTAAGAAAATCGCCGAAGATTTCGCCAACAACGAGACAATTAAATCAACAGACAACAACAACATATGTTCAAAATCAAATTCAGGTAACTCTACAGTCGATCCTCTTACCTGTCAGACTTGATCTTTAGGCTGTCATCGGGATCTGGCTCACACTTGCATACAGCTTTGGTCCAGATGAGACGCCGAGAAACTTGGTGTCTCATCAGGATCCAATTTGCTTTGACGTTCGGTCAGCAATTTTTCAAAAATCGAAGGCAAGAAAAACTTGAAACAGATCGGAGTTTGAGCAGACCTTTTTAATCATTTACTCCATAAACACGCCTTTCTATGCCTTTGCAAACAGAGAAGACTCAGATCAGACGGCTCTTATTTTAGCCCTCTGATCAGGGTCTGCTCTTTTTGCTGATGAAATAATATACATGTAAATATGATTCTACAGTTTCTGCTATGGCCAACATTTATGTGTCCATGTGCTATAATAAAAACTAATGTATGTTCATGACGCCATTATTTCTTACATGAATATTCATGGAGTAAAGGGTTAAACAGGATAACAGTTTAAATCTCTCATTTCTGTGAAAAAACTTTATGCTGAACGTCAATTAGGGTTGATTCTGCTCACACGCCCAACTGGTCTGCATACATATGTCATTAAAGCGACAATTGCAATACGGAGCTGCTCAATATTGTCAGTTTTGGCCATGACTGAAACTTTAGAATCATAATCAATATTATATCATAAGCAAACAGAAGATCCGGATCAGACGGCTCCTAAAGAGCCGTCTGATCTAGGTCTTCTCTGTTTGCAAAGGCGTAGAAGACAGAGACTGAATATAGTGAAGTGGCCAACCCAATTAGGTAAGACAGAGACTGCATATTAAAAAGTGGCCAATCCAGTTAGTAAGACAGAGACTGTAGATAGTGTAGTAGCCTACCCAATTAGGTAAGACAGAGACTTACAGAAAATGGCTAACACAATTAGGTAAGACAGAGACTGTATATAATTTGGCCAACAACTTAGATCAGACAGAGAGTGCATATAAAATGACCATCAAATTAAATCGGACAGATGTTATATATAAAAAATTGACCAACAACACAAGAGCAGACAGAGACTGTATATAAAAACGACCAACAAAATTAGGGAAGACAGAGACCGTATATAAAAATGACCATCAAATTAGATCAGACAGATAGTATATATAAAAAATTGACCAACAACACAAGAGCAGACAGAGACTGTATATAAAAAACGACCAACAAAATTAGAGTAGATAGAGACTATATGAAATGACCAACAACATTAGGGTAGACAGAGACTGTATAAAAACAACCAACAACATTAGAGTAGACAGAAACTATATAAAAACAACCAACAACATTAGAGTAGACAGAGACTATATTAAAAACAACCAACAACATTAGAGTAGACAGAGACTGTATATAAATAACAACCAACAACATTAGAGTAGATGGAGACTATATGAAAACGACCAACAATATTAGGGTAGACAAAGACTATATAAAAACCACCAACAGCATTAGAGTAGAAAGAGACTATATAAAACAACCAACAACATTAGAGCAGACAGAGACTGAATATAAAAAAACAACAACACAAGTAGGTAAGACAGAAACTGCACATAAACACATTTCGTTTTTATTAGTCTGGCAATAAATGACCTTAGTATATGTATCTTTTCTAACAATGATGTACCCTCTACATTTTCTGTATATGTTTTCAAAATAATAAAATGTAAACTGTTTGCAAAAGTTTAAAACTATATCAATGCGTAATATTTATGCCACTGTACAGTAAAACATTGCCTACCCAAACACTCGTACAATATCGTTAGTAATCTCTTCGACAGGAGACTTCTTAACCCATTACCTCATTGGCTATTTTTAGACCCAACCTCTTTGAATGAATCTACCCAAAAGGAGCATTAAATTGGAGAAAAGTAAAATTTTAGAATTTTGTAGTTTGAAACCATTGTGATGAATAGAGCATTTGCTCCTATAGGAGCAAATGCTCTATTTATCACAATGGTTTCAAGAAGTGGTTATTACAGAAAGACGTATTTATGGAGCAAAGGGTTAATGCAGGGTGAAGATCATGCTGAAAGCCACTCTAGGAGCTTTCTGTGAGACTTTCATTCTACATCAAGTAGTCATCTATCTAAAATGGTTTCTAATCCTCTTTGCCAAATATTCGGGGTATCAAGGTTTTACTGTACTTGTCAAGTACTAGATGTATCTTTGAATTATTTGTGTATTATGTTATTTACTTCACAGATACATTTTCCAGAGGCATCGTTGACATGTCTTGGCATAAAGATAAAAGAATAGTCAGGGAACACTCGTCTTGTTGCTTGAAGAACTGACCCAAAAGCAGTTGTTATAACTACTGATGGAAAACCTGAAAACTTCTGCGATAAACAATCGACCTAAAGAGAAGATATTGTATATCTTTTCTCTTGACGTTCCACCATGTCATCACCAACTAGACTATATTCTGTTGGATATCGCACTATATTCTGTTTGGTATACAAACCATTAACTGATCACAGGGTCACAGTGCGTTTTGTCTCATTTGGATTCAAGCGTGTAACTAATGTGATTACTTACGTGGAAATAAACCAGTATCCGTACATTGGATACCATGGAAATAATTGCTGCAATACAAATGATTAACAGGGGAAATTCATATTGGATGAATGACAGGGAGAAAGGCATGGAAACAGTTCCAGAGACTCTCAACCACTTTTTGGATATTTATACTAAACATTAATGAACATTAGAATATCCGTTTAATTCTGGCTTACGAACACAGGAATGTTTGGTCATGACAAACACTCTAGAATTAATTAGCTCTATATAATTCATTAACAGAGTAGACCCTGATGAGACTACTCCTGGGTCCATGCTTATAAAACTTTTAGTTGAGTCTGAGTTCGTTCTCAACTTTGATTGGTCAGATTTGAGCATTTGGCTAAAATCTGACCAATCAAAAGCTTGAGAACTCAAATATGACCAGTCAAAAGCTTGAGAACAAACTCAGACTCAACTAAAAAGCTTTATTCGACCCAGCAGGAGCCGTCTGTTTTAGGTATACTCTAATTGTTAAGGCGTCAACAGGTGTATCTATAGAAACAAAGGTTCAAGGACTTTTGGAAACCTTTAGGAGAACCTATGAAAAGTGGGTCATACTGATAAACGGCCTGTCAGTTGGGACCTTAACCTTTTACCGCAAAAATAGGGTAGACCGATCTCGTTACTTCTCACCCTACAGATAAGGTAAACAAGAAAACGTTTTAATTTCTACACCAAACCCTATGTTGTGACCACTTTCTGGAAGGTACGATTCCAAAGAGTGGTCACAACATAGGGTGTGGAGGAGAAAGGTCTATTTTAGTATTTGGGTACGCACCTTTTTTAACTTTGAGATAAGAGTTATTATATTACATAAGAGTTGTTGTTATATTATCAGATGTCCAGATAAGATGCGTAAATTAAATCATTTTCAAGAATAACGTTTTAATTTCTCCACAAAACCCTATGTTGTGACCACCCTTTGGAATCGTCTCAAAGAGACGATTCCCAACAGTTGTCACAACATAGGGTTTGGAGGAGAAATGACGATTTTAGTATTTGAGTACGCACCTTATAATTTATGTTGCTCTGATTTAAGTAACTACATTCAATAGCGAACATGTCTAGTACTGCGATATAAATGTACAGTAGAATCTCTCTAGAACGACCACTAAATGAACCTACGAGTCTTATTAAGGCTTTATATATTCATATCAGGAATAATTACATCATGCATATTTATTAGATGAATGTGGTAATGTAAAGCTTTCAAAGGTGTTGTTTTGCTTTGACGAAAACTGTAGAATGTAAAATGTAAACCGAGCAGACCCTGTAGGAGATGTCTGATCAAGGTAGAGCAGACCTTGAAGGAGCCATCTGATCAAGGTAGAGCAGAACCTGAATGAGCCATCTGTTCAAGGTAGAGCAGAGCCTGAAGGAGCCATCTGTTCAAGGTAGAGCAGAGCCTGAAGGAGCCATCTGTTCAAGGTAGAACAGAGCCTGAAGGAGCCATCTGATCAAGGTAGAGCAGAAGCTGAAGGAGCCATCTGATCAAGGTAGAACAGATCCTGTATGAGCGGTCTGATCAAGGTAGAGCAGACCCTGTACGAGCCGTCTGATCAAGGTAGAGCAGAGCCTGTTGGAACCGTCTGATCAAGGTAGAGCAGAGCCTGTAGGAGCCGTCTAATCAAGGTAGAGCATACCCTGAAGGAGCCGTCTGATCAAGGTAGAGCACACCCTCTAGGAGCTGTCTGATCAAGATAGAGCTTACCCTGTAGGAGCCGTCTAATCAAGGTAGAGCAGACCCTGTACGAGCCGTCTTATCAAGGTAGAGCAGACCCTGTACGAGATGCCTGAACAAGGTGTTTTCTACTGACAAAGGCGTTAAAATGCGTATTTGTGGAATAAAGAGTTAAAACAAATGTTGCAGAACGACGTTAAATCCAGAAAATCCCATGAAAATTTTAGCACACATTTTAAGCTACTTAACCATCCACTCCATGACTATTATGGCATCCAGAGACTCTATTGGTTGAAGTTTTATTATGACATATGGATACAGGATTGTTTCGCCATATCAGAAACTTTAGAATTAATCATTATTTTAATATTTTATGCTAGTAAAAAGAACATCTTCTGATCTGACGGCTTATATAGGAGTCGTAAGTTCTGGATCTGTTCTGTTTGGAAAAGTGTTAAAAGGCGTATCTATGGAATAGAGTGTAACAGACCCATGTTTTAGTGATAGCTGGCGATGTTTGACTAAAGTAAATGTATATTTCACATATTTCACCAGTGCTTTCTTGAATAATTCATCGGTCTTCCGGAATCACTTTCTGGAATCTAAACAAAATAATGTTTTTGATTTAATACCGACGCCCGTCGTACATGCGTATATGGTATGTCTTATCAGGATCTACACTGTCTCACATATATAAAACATTTATTGACGCTGTTCTGAGTTTTCACTGCATACAACACCGCACAAGGTACAGTACTGCCTTATATCATTAACCGATCAACTGTTAAAGACAGATACAGAAAAATCTCGATTATCCGAAATTTAGTATAGAAGAATTTAGACCCTTTTAGACAGGTGGCTGCCTAATGCAGTAAGCTGTCACCTGTCTTAAAGCTCGATAATGACACGTATCTTAGTGTTTGAATAATCGAGATTTTACTGTAATTATGTTGTGTAACTTGCTTTATTACTTTTCGTCGTGAATTTATACATGTATTTGTATATTAAGGACTTTATTACGGCATGCATATTGACAGACTGATTCATTTATGATTATACAGTAACAAGGAAAGTTTATCTATGGGAGAAACTTCAGAATCAGATCTCTATAGTACTCCGGTACCCCTTTGTCCAGCAGCAACGCTTTTGCACGTATTTTCAAATAGAGTAGACCCAGATAAGACGGATCTTATAGGAGTCGTCTGATCAGGGTCTACTCTGTTTGTCATCCTACAGTTTTTTCTCTCATTATTTACGTTATAAAGTTAAGTTAATATATTAATGAGTATTCGTTTTGTGGTGATTTCGTACAATACAGTATGGATGGGGCAAATGGAGCAGGTACCATAAGTCAGCTATATGAAGGAAAAAGTTAACTTTGTTTTATTGACTTGAACAATTGTTGTGGGAGATTGTGTGTGCCGATTACTGAAAATATACACATTATTCATGATATTTCTTTGTTGAGAACTGCACATGTATATTAATTAAAACAAAACCGTATCAGTCCATATACTGCCGAGATCAAGGTATACAAAGCCAAATTTCATATACATTTCAAATTACAATAGATTATATCGGGATAATGAGTATGGACCAATTCTGTTCAGGACTGTCCCTCCATCACATCTTTGTTGGTTGGATTTCCCCTTCGAAACGTATTTAGAGTAATAACAGTATTGGTATACCCCGATTGCATAATTAGTGGGGTATTGAAAATAGAGACTCGTATTTAACGTTGTAAGGTATAGTCGTATCGTGAAGCTGCAACTTTTAACCCTTTCGCTGCCAATGTCGCATCTGTCAATATCTATGCAAACAGTTTGGATCCAGATCATCAGGATCCAAACTGTTTGTTACTGCTACTATTTTATGGAAAAAAAGAAGAAAAGTTGAAAGTTGAAAATTTTAGCAGACGACAAAGTTTGCAGACGACAAAAGTTGGCAGCGAAAGGGTTAAGTGATGCTGTATTAACCCTTTACTCCATAAATACGCCGTTAGTTGCCTTTGGAAACGGAGAAACCCTATAACAGACGACATAGCAGCTAATACAATATGTCACGGTCAAAACTCCATGTGTCATTGTAAAACATAATATAATCAATATTTATGATGCCATTATTTCTTAAATTGATATTCACGGAAGAAAGGGTTCAGATCTAGGTCACTTCAAGTCGAACGTGTAGGTCAAAACACATGTTGTGTATGGCGTGCCAGGCATTGCAATGTTCAATAAAAACGTATATATGTTGTAAAATGCACATATATAATGGTATATTTATATTGCAAAGTTTTTTTTTATATTTATGGTATAATTGACCAATGGGATGTGTTCACATTTGCAACGAAGGACCTGATTGGACGATGACTCTTCACATGTGTGTGGTGGTCTAGTGGTAATGCGCTTGACTGTCAGTCCGGAGGTCCGGGGTTCAAATCCCGCCCCTCCCGGAAATTTCAGAGACGCTTTTACCGTGTCTCCCACTCGCACCTCTCCACCCAGGGGTTAAAATGGGTACCTGTGAGGGTCACTCGCCGGTACTGCGGCTGCAGGATTGCGCCATATGTTAACAGAGCTCAATATTCTAGGCCAATGACTCAATGACCAGGGGAGTAAATGTACAGTCGGCTGAGCGGTACTATAACTAGATACTTTACCTTTTTTCAACAGCATCCACAATGGCTGCATCCAGTAGGTAAGCGTGTAACTATCGCGTTTGACATAGCTGTCGTCTGTGTCATTCAATATATCTGTTACTCTCAGTAATTTTGAACATCCAGTCAGATCCATCGTTACAAATGTGACCATATATATCGAATTCTACAACATAATTATATATGCATATGCGTTTTACCATATGTATACGGAAATATACAAAAAATATACAATATACATATACAATTAAAGATGTTTTACAATATTAATATACTATTTAAGAACAGATATAATGCATTTTTACAATAAGTATACGCTTTATTGAATATTGCAACGCCTGACACGCCTTAGTTGTGGGCATTATGGTTCATTAGATTTTAACATGTATTATTAAGTGGACTATTCCACACAAGTGTATTTGGATGGAAAATATGAAGCAAGAGGCGCAGACCGATCAGAAGATTTATACAGATACTTTCTGTCTAGGTATACTCTGCTTGCATTTATCAATACTGATGGACACAGGTACTGTACATTAAAATCCGTTTTAGCAACCACACAGTGATTAAACAAAGTAGTTTCAAAAGCAGGCAGTTACTTAATGCAAAGAAACTGTATTACAGAAAGTCTGTCTTAATGAGACATTGTCGTACTCTTTACAGTCGTTGGTTAAAAGGAGAATCACTGCACAGTATGCATGTTTCATGTACCAAAATATAGTAGACACAGCTATTATACCATAAACATATTTACATACAATACATTTCAGTGTAGAAAAAGCAGCAGTAATGTATCCAAACTGTTTGAAAATGTATGACAAACTCATCCATAACATGCTTAACACATTCGCGCTTAGACTATGTTTAGCCCAACCGTTTTGAATAAATCTACCGAAAAAGAGCATTTATTAGAGAAAAGGAAACTGTTAGAATTGTGTAGTTTTAAAACCATTGTGATGAATAGAACACGTGCTCCTGTGGCGTCAAAAGGCGTCAATATGAGGGAATGTGTTAACTCTTTTCATGCTGTGTCTCGACTTGCATTTGCAAGCAGATTGGATCCAGATTAGTCGCTGAGGGATCAAAACTATTTCAAAATTATGTCACACTGATTTGTATTGTGTTTAAACCTTCAGCGTTATCCCCGTCTTACCTGACATGTACAAACATCTTGAATCCAGATGAGACGCCCAAAACCCCGTCAACATCACCAAAACTACACCGCCAGCATCACATGCTTGCAACCACTAAAAACAACCCCGCTAGCATTACCTGGTCACTGTTAACACCAAAAACAACTTGCCCAGCATTACCTGATAATCATCACCACCAAAACAACCACGGCAGCACAACCTGGTTATTATCGCCCCCAACGCAACCCTGCCAGCATTCCTAATCACAAACACAAAAACAACACCGCATCACAACCCCAAAAAAGCATGATCACCATCACCACAAACACAACCCCGACAGCATTACCTGGTTAACAACGCCATGACAAAAATGGCACTCAACAGTCACCATCAAACCCCTTCAGGGCTACCGGATCACCATCATCACACAAATAACCCCGACATCATTACCTGGTCAACAACACCATGACAACAATCCCATCAGACATCCATATTGGATCATCATCATTATCGATCTTATCCACATCATCATTATCATCACCATCGTCATCATCATCATCATCGTCATTATTATCATTATGTGTATTGCAGGAAGAAAGTGATATTGAAAGCTCTCTGCAAAAGTTTCGTCCTGCATTAAGCTAAGATAAGCAGCAGGACCACTTGCAGGAATGTGACCCACTTGCAGAAGTGTAGCAACTGATTAGGATGGTTGTCATATGGAACATCTATTGTAATATTAACTCTTGAAAAAGACATTCTACATTGAAGGTAAGAAGTTCTGGTAAAATGAACATATATAATTTTGACCAGGGCAAAGACTGTAGGACGTGATTTATATTAATTGATATAAACAAATCAGAGAATTATCTGATGGATCCCAGGGGTGTTATCTGATCTGGGTCTAATATATTTACAAAGGCATGAAAAGGGGTTTACATAAAGTAAAATGTATTAAAGGTGAAACTTACCATTGCATGTCTTATTTGATGGACTTTATTGTAACGGACGGTATATGCATTTGAATTGAATAGTCATGCTTACCGAGCTCAGTCGGGTAAAAAGTTGAATGTAGTTCAGACTGAAAATGAATTTTATGAATTAAACATACGCTCTCTTCGCTTTAGTGCAGCGAGATCGAAACCACAGACGCAATATAGTTTATGATGATTGGTTTTGTTGGGTTTTTATCGGGTTTTCGTCGTTTTAACAGTATTTCAGTCATATCATAACGTCCAGCTAATTACAGGTGGAGGAAGACCCCAGAGGTTCCTCTGTGCACGAACAACTTTCATTGTTTCGTGCACAGAAGAACATCAAAGTAGACCCACCGACCTAAAACAAGCCAGCTGGAAGGCTTCCTCACATGAAATATCCAAATGCACAGATCGGGATTCAAAACCACTCCTGTGAAGGGCTAAGCCATGTTGATGGTGATGTACTAAACAACCACCATCCCAACCTTAAAGCGTTAGTAGTTATACACTATGCACAACTCATTATATATTCCAGTGAAGCAGGTCATGGAAAGCCATTTTTAAATATTTACTCTACGGTCTGCAGACCATGGGTATAATTATCTTCCATTTGAATCTTCACATAAATAATTACATGTAAAGGAAACCACAAGAGATTAACCTTTAAAATATCCATGGACGAACATGTTATACTCTTTGAAATTTGGTTAGATCCAGATAATAATTCGAGTTAATTCAATGTCAAATTAAGATCAAAATTGTTTGTTACACTAATCAATGTTGTTGCTATTTAAATTCATTAAATTCTATATAGAATACCTTGTTAACAAAATGGGATTACACAAAATGGGGCACAAAAGTAGGATAAAACAAAAAGGGATACAACAAAATGGGATACAACAAAATGGATACAACATGGGATACAACAAAATTGGATACAACAATTGGGATGCAACAAAATGGGATATAGCAAAATTGGATATGGCAAAAGGGAATACAAAATGGGAAAAAACAAAATAGGGTACACAATGGGATATGATAACGCCTTACTGATTAAACATAGGCGTCCTTTAAAGTGGCTGCTTACATGTAATACAGAAAGAAATGTATAAATCTCATGCATGTCTTTTGTTTTACATTAACCCTTTTCTGCATATTAACGCATTTTCACGCATTTGCAAACTGAGTAAACCTATATCGAACGGCCCATGTTGGAGCCGTCTGATCAGGGTCTGCTCTGTTTGCTATGTAATTATAACAGATCTGACTCTACAGTTTCTACCAATACCAAACATTCGCATATGCCATTGTAAGAATAAGCAAATGAGTATTCGTGATGTGATTATTTCTGACATGAATATTCAAAGCGGAAAAGGGTTAAACTACCTACCGTGTATAAGACCCATGCTTGGTCTTCTCTCGAGTGTTCGTTATAGAGACTGGTTGTCTCTATCTACAGTAACTTTATGATTAAATTCACTGTAGAAGACCATTGAGGTGAGTTTGTAAATGTTATATGAACATTGTGAAAGAAAAATGGAACTGACGTCAGACAGGAACTTTGTTAATGAAACACGATAGTACACAGCAACACCAGGCTCCGAGGTTATAAAGCTTTTTTGCTTGAGTCTGAGATCATTCTCAAGCATCTGATCAATCAAGGTCCATGCTTATAAAACTTTTAGTTTAGTCTGAGTTCGTTCTCAAGCCTTTGCATGGTCAGATTTGAGCCTTTGGCTCAAATCTGACCAATCAAAAACTTGAGAACTCAAATCTGACCAATCAAAAGCTTGAGAACGAACTCAGACTCAACTAAAAGCTTTATAAGCATGGACCCATCTTCATGAGAATGATCTCAGACTCAGACTCAGAGTTTTATAACATTGGGTCCAGAAGCACATATGCAATGCGCTCTTGCTCACGACATTCCTAGAGCTGTTCCATGCAAGTTCAAAACTAATTTAAGGGCACTGCGACATTAACAGGTCACGTAGTGTCAAAGGATGTAGAAACATAACTAAAGGAGCTCTACAATCACCGATTCACAGTAAACGAAGGACGCTCATATACACATATCATACATATATACCATGCACATACACATAGAACTAGTCCTTGTATGATAAACACCGACAACATATAAAGCTGTGTCATTAAACTAATTTAAAAAAACAACTAAAATTCATCAAAAACTAAAGGCAGGATGTGATGCCATAACGTGCGTAAGAGAACAGCACATTGCATCACAAAAGACCTTACTGAAACGTATATATCGGTTGGGATGAGCCTATGGCACTGTAACATTTAATAGGATAGTCTTGAGCTGAATGCACGCACTTGTAAACTACGTCATAAAATTCTTTATAGAAGACAATTAGCAAAGAACGCGATATAATTCATTAATTTATCCTTAAGTACCCTTTTTAACAAAGCCTTATAAAGTCATTAAATTCTTTATAGAAATACCATTGTTAACAACGCCATATAGAGTAATTAAATTCGTTAGAGAAAGTCCTTATAAACAACGCTATATAAACTTATTAAATTATCTATAGAATACCTTGTAAACAACGCTATATAAAGTCATTAATGTTTTACAAAAGACCTTCGTAAACAATGCTATGTAACTTCAATAATTTCTCGATAGAAAACACATGGAAACAACGCTATATAACGACATTAAATTCATTAAAGAAGAATATTGTAATTTCTAAACACGCAATATAAAGTCATTACACGCTTGTAAACAACGCTATATAAGGTATTCAAATTCCTTAACGAAGACCCTTGTGAAATGAAGTCATTAAATTCTTTAAAGAATACTATTGTGAACACGGCTTTACAGAATATCCTTGCAAACAACGCTATATAAAGTTATTAGATTCCTTACAGAAGACCATTGAAACACGCAATATAAAGTCATTAGATTCTTTATGGTATGCCCTTGAAAACAACGCTATATAAAGTCATTTATTCTTTACAGAGTACCTTAGTAAACATTGCTATATAAAGTCATTAGATATTCACGTGAATGTTCAATCACATTGATCTTTATCTGACATTGGCATCATCAATTTGCGTTGCATTTACGTTTGATAAATGCAGTAAACCCCCGCTAATGCGACCACCTAAAAGAGGTATAATTCTGGGTGCTAGATGCAGGTGGTAGCTTAATGCAGGACAAAAGTAATGCAGAAAGCTCCTAGAGGAGCAGTACTTTTGCCCTGCATTAAGCAACCACCTGCTTATAAAGACACCCATGTTTATTCATTAAGCGGTCGCATTAGAGGGGTTCTATTGTACAGTGAATCGTTTCCCTTATACAAACACATTTTTACGCCTTATTTCAAATAGAGTAGACCAGGCGGCCTGCCAGGGTCCTCTGTGTTTGCTCATGAATTTATAATAGATTTGACTCTAAAGTTTCTACCAATACCCATTATAAACTTTCAGAATCCGGGTAAGGCGGAGTGTGCTGTTTTAAACTCGTTTAGCTTAAATATTTAGCATTAAACGTTTCCTCCATAAATACGCTTTTCTACGCCTCTGCCACTTCTTGAAACCATTGTAATAAATAGAGCATTTGCTCCTAGAGCATTTGCTCCCATAGTTTAAAACTATTAAATTCTCAAAGTTTCCTTTTCTCTAGTTAATGCTCCTTTTCGGTAGATTCATTGAAAAAGGTTGGATCTAGAAATAACCGATGGAGGAAAGGGTTAAAGGAGCATCTAATTCTCTAACGCTTATGATGTATGTGCAGGACTCATGCATTATGAAAATAAACTAAAATTTAATTTAATGCTTCAATGGAACACGACAACTCTGCTCGTTTCACGGGTACTTATCCTCCACGTACTTGTACATTTGTTCCACTAGATTAATCATATTAAAACTGAAAGTTGTGAGAATTGACTTCAGTTTGAAATTCGTAATAGTTGATTTTGTTATATATGGATATAATTAGAAATACTGGTGGAATCTAGTGTTTCAGTGTTTGCTTCAGTGACATATGGATATAACTAGAGGTAACAAGTAAGGCTCATGTTTAGTGTTTGTACACTGAGCATGCAGAATACATTTTAACCCTTCGCTTGCAGAATTTTAAAATACATTTCTTCTTCTTCACCCGTGTCCTGTTGTATAATTACATATATCTTCACTGTCTACAATTATTTCTCTGTGTAATCATTGCTGTGGGGTGCACTGGTTGCACAATCAACTTGTAAATAGTGCAGACCCTGATGAGACAGCTCCTGCAGGAGCTGTCTCATCTGGGTCTTCACTATTTACAGGTAGGTCTATTGACGTGAATAGCAAGCGAAGGGTTAAGCTTCTCTCTACAGACAAGCCGACCTTTAGGCATTGCAAAACGCGTAGGTGTAGAACTCTATTGTTGATGGAAACGCATTTTGCAAACAGAGTGGAATGACACATATCAGACAGCTTCTGAAGTTACTGTCTGGTAGGGAAGATCTGAGTCTACTGTTTATGTCGTAGGAAATAAAATACATCCGTTACATGTAATACATATCGATGATGTCGTTATTTCTATTTGCACACTGCCAAATGTAAAGACTGACTTCCGTAGTTGCAAGCAGTACCTGTAAACACACTGATTATACAGCTAGTGTCGTGTTACCGACTCATTTAATTTCGTTTACTTTATCGTCGGATTTTTTATCTGTGTTACACTTATTTACTCCATATATAGGTATTTAACATCTTAACAAACAGAGTAGATCCAGATCAGGGTCCAAGGTTATAAAACTTCTTAGTCTGAGTCTGAGATCATTCTCAAGTATCTGATTGGTCAGATTCTGAGCAAGCTCAGAATCTGACCAATCAGATGCTTGAGAATGATCTCAGACTCGAGCAAAAAGCTTTATAACCTCGGAGCCAGACATATCTTGTATGAGCAGTCTGATCAGAGTCTATTGTGTTTGCTTATAAACTAATATATAACTGATTCCAATGGTCCACAAATTCTATACGGTATTCATGCTGTTATTATTTCTTATAATTTATAACTGTTCACCAGGTAAAGCGTTCAACACGTTCAATGATATATTTCTACACTGTTTGCAATCCTAAACTTTGATTGTCATACTGTGAAGCAGTTTAGACACTGACTGTACAATTTTATCCATCAGTATATTTTGTTTCGTTACCGCCGCATTTTTGGTGCTCCTATAGAGGCTGTCTAGTCAAGGTCTGTCGTGTTTGCTTATGAAGTAGTATAGAGCATGGTCTACTTGGTCAAATGTTCTGCTTTCATAATGCCATTATAAACAGCAGTGAATCAATAATTATGCATTCATTATTTCATATTTCGTACTAGTATTCAGGGTCCATGCTTATAAAGCTTTTAGTTGAGTCTGAGATCGTTCTCAAGCTTTTGATTGGTCAGATTTGAGCCTTTGGCTCAAATCTGACCAATCAAAAGCTTGAGAACTCAAATCTGACCAATCAAAAGCCTGAGAACGAAACTCAGACTCAACTAAAAGCTTTATAAGCATGGACCCAGATGGTTTTATCCTAATCAATGTCATTATCTCATACTACACGTTCGCAAACAAGAACAAAATATTCTGGAATTTCCTGTGCACTACTATTGATTTATTGTTAACTGTGTTGGGTATAATTATTAAGTAATTATTAGTTATAGAGAAGTAAATATTTCATTTGTTTTGTAAAATCAAATCAGGATAAGCTCTGCTACACCAACTAAATGATGTATTTGATATTGTTTTACTCTTACATTCGTCATGGTAGTGTTTGTAACATTGCAATTTTAACTATCACTTTTCCTGATCCGGACAACAACATCTTTCGAACACCGACCCGTTGTGATTATTTTGTTAGTGTTAACCCTTTCCCTGTTCTATGTTTATTCCAAATGTCAATACCTACTGAATATTCAACGACAAAATAGTTACATGTACAATGAAATACGACAGATTGAACATTGAGGCCATTTTCAATAGTAAAGAAACCGATATTTCAAATCCCACTAGCAAACAAAGCAGACCCTAGTTAGACGGCTCCTATAGGAGTCGTCTCTGATCTTGGTCTACGCACTCTGTTTGTAAATTCGTGAAAACACGTACATATGAAGGAAATGGTTAAACCATTAAAATGCTACTTGAATGAATTTATTAACCATTAGTATGTTCAATATTCATGTAAGAAATGATGACGTCATAAATCTGAATTTGATGATTTTATGCCTCCCTCCGCTCCGATCAAGGAGGGGTGCGGTGGATATTGTTTTTGCCCTGTCTGTCTGTTTGTCTGTTGGTTTGTGCCCAACTTTAACATTGGCGATATTTTTGTAGCCTTTGCACATACATACTTAAAACATGGCATGCATGTGCAACCATTGTAGGCAAACATTTTAGGGGTGACTTATTAAGGTCAAGGTCATATATCAAGGTCAAAGGTCGAATTAAGGATCAAATTAATATTGGCGATAAGCGGGGACACAGTGTTTCACAAACACATTTTGTTTATAATGTCATATAATGATAGGAATTTTTGCATATAACATAAACTGCAGAAGCATATTTATAAAGTTTCATAAGCAAACAGAGCAGACCCTGATCTTGGCCTGTTCTAAAGGTGTTAAAGGGTCTTTATCAGGTTATAAGACTTAACCTATTCTTTGTTGTATGCTAATTAATATTCAAGGACAAAATAGGTATGATAAAATATGGATGGTGGAACATTGTAGCCTTTTTAGAAATTAGAAACAGATCTATCAAAATTCATTTGCAAACAGAGCAGACACTGTTTCTATAGGAGCCGTCTGATCTAGGTCTACTTTGTTTGCAAATGCGTGAAAAGGTCTTTATATGAAGTCAAGGGTTGAACACAACTAGTTTCTAACTAGGATTAGATACAGTGTAATTATTTTTTCTTTTTAAAAATAAAGCGATGCTAGGTGTCAAAACCCTACAGTTATTCTTCATGAGACATAATAGTCTAGTCCTTTTTGTATGGGTGTTCATTATATTTATATGACTTCGTTTACATCCATCTTACAGAAACCCAGATCAGATTTGTTAAATTAAACATTTTCAATAATAGCTCGGTTATTTCTCCACCAAGCTCTACGTTGTGATCACTCTACAGAATCGTCTCGAAGAGACGAAACATAGCATAGGGAATGGTGGCGAAATGGCGATTCTAGTACAGTAGAACCCCTCTAATGCGACCACTTAATGAATAAACATTGGTGTCTTTATAAGCAGGTGGTTGCTTAATCCTCTAGGAGCTTTCTGCATTACTTTTGTCCTGCATTAAGCTACCACCTTCATCTAGCACCCAGAATTATACCTCTTTTAGGTGGTCGCATTAGCGGGGTTTTACTGTATTTCAATGCGTGGCTTTAACTGTTATTCTGTGTATGTAGAATTCAACAGAACAAAACAATTCAACGGTCGTGCCGTCAACTTTGTAAGACTTTCAATATGAGAATAGGCTACATTCTAAATATAGAAACAATACAGTAAGATCTCTCTAAAGCGACCACCTACTATATGTCTGAGCCTTAAAGCCAGGTGGTAGCTTAACAATTTCCCTGTCCAATATCCATATAAGAAAAAAATGACATCATGATTATTTATTAGCTAACATGTTATCATGTAAACTTTTCAAGGGAATTTTTGGCTTTAACAATACTGTAGAACCAGATCTGAAGTATGTCACAAGCAAACAGAGCAGACCCTATAGGAGCCGTCGGAACTGGTTTACTCTGTTTGCAAATGCATGATAAGGTGTTTATATGAGCGAGCGAAATGCCTAAGGCAGGACGAAATTTGTGCATTAACCTCCTTATCGAGCTTTCTGTAATAATTTCATTTTGCTTAAAGCAAACACATCTTTTTAAAAGATTCAGTAAGTGGTCACTGATACGAATTATAATATAGTTGAAACGAACTCTTTTACAATTGTCTTAGGGATGATTCGTGTTTTCTGTCACATTCTCTTGACTAGTATGTCACTCTTATTTCGACAATTACGGTAAAACCCCGCTAATGCGACCACCAAAATGGGGCATAATTCTGGGTGACAGAGGCAGGTGGTAGCTTAATGCTGGACGAAAGTTATGCAGAAAGCTCCTATAGGAGCTTTCTGCATAACTTTCGTCCTGCATTAAGTAACCACCTGCTTTAGACGACATTAGTGGCTGTTTATTAAGTGGTCGCATTAGCGGAGTTTAACTGTAAATGGTACGGCAAATATAAGCCCGACGCATGTAATTTTGACTCCGACACTATTGAATTATTCGGTTTGCAGATATGGGGAGTATTTAGAAATTCAAGTGTTTTGATATTTCTCCGCCAAATCTTATATTGCTGCTACTCTTAAGAATCGCCTCGGAGAGCAAGATAGGGTTTGGCTGAGAAATAAGATATTCTACTAGATGGCTATACATAGTATCTACAACATTGCAGATTGTTCTCAATCGATGAAAATATAAACCACACACATGGCGAAGACACAAGCTATGGAAGCGATCCGGGGATATATGGACTATTCCACTGTTCATGGGCTCGGCAGAGTCAAGAACAGCCCCCATGTAATACTAAAGGTACTTTGGTGCCTCTTCATTCTTGCTTCCCTGGCAATGATCATGCTGCAAGTGATCAATCTATGGGAAAGATACCACAGGTGAGTAGAAGTACTACACGATGAACTCGCATTGTGTTATGGTTCATTTTTATATGTGATGACGTAGATGCTAATAACAATGATGATGATGATGATGATGATGATGATGATGATGATGATGATGATGTCAATAATGATGAAAATGATGATGGTTCAGTATATATCTCATCCATATTTAGTATACATACCATCCATATAAGTATACATCCAATCCTTATTATTATACATGTCAGCCATATATAAGTATAAGTATACATCCCATGCACGTTACTGTTACTATTAATATACATCCATATTAATATACATACCGTCTATATTAATGCACATCCTATCCACAGTAGCGTACACCCATCTATAACTATATAAATCCAATCCATATTAATATACAACCCATCCATGTTACTACATATTAATACATCCCTTCCATGTAAGTATACAACCCGTCCATATTAGTATGAATGTCATATAGATATGTGTATTAGTATACTTCCCATCTACAATAGTATTATTATACATCCCATCCACATTGGTATCATTATTAGTTCACATCCCATCCATATAAGAATTATTATTAGTATACATCCCGTCCATATCAGTAGTATTTCAGTATATATCGCATCCATATTAGTATTATTATTAGTATACATCCCATCCACATTGATATCATTATTGGTATACATTATATCAATACCGTATTATTATCATAATTAGTATACATCCCATCCATATTGCTATCATAATTAGTATACATCCCATCCATATTGCTATCATAATTAGTATGCACCCCATTCATATTGGTATCATTTTTAATATACACTCCATCAATACAATATTGGTATCATTATTAGTCTACACCTCATCCATACCATATTGCTATCATTATTAGTATATATGTACATCCCATAGATTGATATCATTATTAGAATATATCCCATCCATACCATATTGGTATCATTATTTAGTATACATCCCATTCATACCACATTTGTATCAATATCAATACACATGTACATCCCATCCATATTGATATCATTATTACTATGCACCCCATCCGTACCATGTCGATATTGTTATTATTATGCATCCCATCCGTACCATATCGGTATCATTATTACATGTAGTAAGCATCCCGTGCATATTGGTGTCATTATTAGTATACATCATATCCCATATTGGTATCATTATCAGTATAGATCCCATCCATATCAGTATTATATTAATATACATCATACCCATATTACTAATGTTTTAGTATGTATCCCATCCATATTAAGTATTAGTATTACAAGAACATATCCAGTCCGTGTTAGTATACATTCTATCAATATTACTATTACTTTTAGCATAATATTTCATCAATATTACTATTACTTTTAGCATATATCGGATCCATATTGATATAAGTATATATCCCATCTATATTGGCACATGTATTAGTACAAATGGAAATGGTATTTAATCATACTATAATTCAAGAAGTTTTTCGAAACTGCTGTAACTTTTTTAGTTATCCTTTCATTTAATGAATATTTAGATGTATTAAAGTATTGGCCACAGCTTCAACTTCATTAGTACCTATTTAATGTAGATTTCCGTCTACAATAATAAAATAATGGTAGACCTGGGAACAGCTGCCTACCATCAATTTAGCCTATTAAATATTGTCTATTTTTCACCATTCTGTTATTGTTTTAAGTAAATGTGTGGAAAGTGCTGAGAACGCTAAACCACGTCACCATCTTGGACTGTCGATTAGGCAGTTGAAGTACTTTTGGCTAGGCAGTTGAAGCTGCGACGATCCTATCCCCCCGAATGACCCGAGCTACAGCAGTCCTGCAAATAAGCGACAAAACACAGCGCAACAAAAAATATATCAGAACATGAGATCTCAACGTGAATAAAGGTAGTGGGTGGGTGGGTTTTTTGTATGCAAGGAATAGTATTTTTTAAGATTGTTCAACACTGAGCAAACCCTTTCTGCCAGGGTTGCCACAAACCAGAGGAAACAAAATTCCCTGACAATTCCCTGACATAATTTCAATTTTCCCTGACACATTTCGTCGCGAAATTTGGGTCTTTCTGTCATAATTTCTGTAATACGTAATGGATTTTTAAAATATATAACATTCATTCTCATGTTTTCAAAATTCCCTGACAATTCCCTGACATTTGCCTATATTTTCAAAATTCCCTGACAGTTCTCAAAATTCCCTGACAATTCCCTGACCTTGAAAAAATTAAAATTTCCCTGACTTTTCCCTGACGCGTGGCAACCCTGTCTGCCAGCTGATGGAATATTCCTGGAAAAGGAAGTTCCAAGTCGGTGCCTCGTAAAAATAGCCACATCATAATATTAACACAGCCATATAATATAGCTATTAAAAGTTACATTCCCAGAAAATAACCCGTTTTAATTTCCTTATTGTCAAAAACCAATTATTTTCGAGGAATGCTAAAACAACAAAGATTAGATCATTATACATAACATTTATTGGCAAGTATTGGCCACAGCTTCAACTTCATTAGTACCTATTTAATGTAGATTTCCGTCTACAATAATAAAATAATGGTAGACCCTGGGAACAGCTGCCTACCATCAATTTAGCCTATTAAATATTGTCTGTTTTTCACCATTCTGTTATTGTTTTAAGTAAATGTGTGGAAAGTGCTGAGAACGCTAAACCACGCCAAATGGCCCCCTTTGTGCTCCCAACTGAACGCCCAAACGTTCGATGCTAAAAACTTATCCTAGTAAGGAGCACAAGGGGGCCACCGCCATACCATGGAGGTAGCGTTGTCAGTCAGTTGGCCGACGCAACCACAAGGGTTGTTTGAAATGTCTGACCTCATTATCATTAGAACCACACATTATCAATATCCACATTATCCTTCATTACACATTATCATGTTTCACATTATCATTCATTATTTCATTATACATTATCATTATTTCATTACAGGCCACCGCCGTACCATAGAGGTAGCTTGTCAGTCCGATGGCCGACGCAACCACAAGGGTTGTTTGAAATGTCTGGCCTCATTATCATTAGAACCACACGTTATCATTATCCACATTATCCGCCAATACTTCATTACACATTATCATTTCTCACATTATCATTCATTATTTCATTATACATTATCATTCATTATTTCCTTACACATTATCAACATTATACATTATCATTCATTACACATTATCAGTCATTATTTCATTACCAGTAGCATTCTCATTACACAGTATGACTCATTACCACTGTCACTTCTTACCCATTTCAATCATTGTGACACTTCATATTTCCTTGTTTCTTAGAAATACAAATGCTGAAGCCATACCAGCTCATCTAGAAGGAAATGCCACACAATCTGATGTCAGAAAGCATTGCAATGCTTCTTGTATCCTATGTAAAAATAAATTATTGCCCATATCTGACAAATGCACAGAGTCAACAAAAAAATGATCTTCCTCTGTAATTTCTGGGTACTTTATATACCGACCCCCTTTACCAATAACTTCAGTAGCTATTTTATTATTGACTCTAACCCTCACTTGATTTAATGAGGAATGTGACTGTTCATCTCTCCAACTGCGCCTAGGCAAAATTTGAGACCATACGATCAATACTCCCGGTACCAAAGATCGGATCACATCCAACTCATCCAAAATGTCAAGCCTTAGTTGCAAAGCTGGAGTAGACCCAATATCATTACCTCCACAGTGTAAAACCATGATGTCAGGTGGATCCTCAACGGATAACAACAAATGAATAAATTTCGACAATTGCTTGGTTCTTAGTCCCCCTTTTCCTTGCCACCATACCTCAGCTCCTTTTCTTCGCATGTCCAACTGAGGTCCATCATAGGTTGATTGCCTTGCATAAGTGAAGGCCCTCTTTATAATTGATGACCCAACTATCCAGATTTTGTATTGTTTGCCTGAAGTGAACTTAGATAGGCCATGTGACCTAATGTTTCTTCAGCAGCATGTTATATATAAATAATAAAAATACAACAGGGAAAAAACTAGCTTGACAGGAACTGGTCAATGACATGCATGACATGCAAAAACTGTCAAAGGCAATCTAGCTCCCAAAGAGACAAGTAAACAGCAATCATAATCTAAAGCCCAAACTGGCACAGTTAAGTACATCTCTAACTACCTAAACCTACAGCGCCTGTTGTTTTACCTGCAAGTAGGCTTGTCGGTATTCTGATATAATGCTTATATGCTCGAGATTTCCATCTACCTAAATCCCTAACCTCTTCGTCTGACAGACCTAACTCTGAAGCGACGCTAGCTGCACCTATTCGAAACGAATGTGACCTAATATTTTTGCCCCCCAGGCCAATAAGGCGCAAAGTCTTGTCCAATACAGCAGAGAACTGATATCTTGTCACCGGGGCACCGCCAAAATGGCAAAATAGCAGCTCACTTCCTTCTACTCGCATTTTCAAAAATGCTCTCAAGTTTTTGACTGGACATATTCTTGATGTAACAGCTTTCAACTCTAGCGTATTTCCTTTGCCCCACTGATCAGACTTAGCATGCCTAATGTTAACCTCCAAGCGCGAACCATGGCAAGTAACTCGTATGTCATTTAAATGCAAAGCGTGAGCATAATTCTTTGTACTATCCGCCACTAGCTCACCAACTCTAAAAAATCCAAAATAGGCCAAACAAAATGCTGCTTTGAACATGCACGTCTCATAACTAGAAGAGCATACCGATGACAACTTCTCTAATATTTTGTCTAGCAGACTGGGTGTAATTGGCAGACGACTATCAGTCGTCTTGCTTAGTTTGTCCAGGCCAAGCAGCATTTTTTTGACAACAAAGTTTTGTGTAACATCTTTAACATCTAGCCTTTTACAATTGTAACCAATACCAGCTATATATAAGCGTGCCGAAGCAGGGGAGTATTTTTTTTAAAGATAGGTGTGCAATGAAACGTGCAACGTGTTCAATAGTAGGTGGCCACTGAGGAGTAAGATCAAATTGCTTCAAGAATTGACTGAAACAAAGTAATCCAGTATTGTAAGCTTTCAATGTCTTTGGAGCAAATGCTGCCGCTAACAACCGTTCAGATTCAATTCTGAGATCAGCTTCTGGAAGGATTCTGGAACTGGATCCGGCTGGGGCGAAGCATCTGGAGCCAAGAGCTGAAACCGTATGAAGTCTTTACGTGACAAAGCATCTGCTATACCATTGTCACAACCCGGAAGGTGCTTAGCCTTAAACTGACAATTTACAAGCATCTTGTGCAGTACTAAGGGTCTAACAAGCTGCATAACTCTTGTAGACTTCGAAGTACATTTATTCAAAACCGAAACCAGCGACAGGTTATCTGTGTGCAACAAAATCTTTTGACCCACAAAACTCTGACCCCATGCAAAGAACGCTATGACAATTGGAACTAGCTCTAGAAAGGTCAAATCTTTTAATACGTTGGAACTGACCCAAGATTTTGGCCACTGAAAAAACAACCACTTGGGCTCAAGATAGGCTGCACAACCCAACTCATGATTTCCAGCCGCATCCGTAAATAAATGAATATCAAAGTTGCTGGACCAAAATGTGTTTGGAAATATACAACTACCATTGAAACAGTCCAAAAACATCAACCACATCTTAAAATCTTCCCTCATACCCTTGGCGACTCGTATAAAATGGTGTGGTTTTGATGCTGCTGCCATTGCATCGTATAACCGCCGACAAAAAGCCCGACCTGATGGAATAGCTCTGAGACAAAAATTCAACAGCCCCGTAATGGATTGCAAAGTACGTAAAGTGATCTTTTTTCTGGTAAGGGCCTCTGCGATCATACTTTTAAGCTCTTGAAGTTTCTTTGGGGAATTCTAACAACCATTTCTATAGAGTCGATCTCCAAGCCTAGAAAAACTATCACCTGCACTGGACCAACTGTTTTATCTTCTGCAACAGGCACACCGAAATCCAAACAAAGCTTCTGAAATACATACATCAGGTTTTCGCAGTCCTTGGTGTTGCTTCTGCCGCCGAAGAAAAAGTCATCGAGGTAATGCAAAGAATTCTGGGACCTGGACCTAACAGATAATATCCATTCTAAAAATGTAGCAAACTTTTCAAATGTTGCACAGGAAATAGAACAGCCCATTGGTAGACACATATCATAAAAATATTTATCTTCGAGTTTAATACCCAGAAGGCTGAATTCTGACTCTGCCAAGGGCAATAACCGAAAAGCTGACTTTATATCCATTTTTCCTAACCATGCTCCTGGACCTAAACTACTAACCAATTCCACAGCCTGGTCGAAAGTAGCATACTGGACACTACAAATTTCAGGATCTATAAAGTCGTTTACACTTGATCCTGGTGGATAAGACAAATGGTGAATCAATCGAAAAGAACCATCCTTTTTTGGCACTACTCCTATTGGAGACACTTTAAAGTTTTTGAATGGGGTGCTTTGAATGGACCAGCAATTCTTCCCAATCCTACCTCCTTCATAATTAGATCCTTAGCAACATCAATATTGTTTTTAACCGAAACTAAGTTATGTGATGTCTGCGAACTCATAGGACCATGATAATGTAATGAGAACCCATGTTGAAAACCGTTCAACAAAAATTGTTTGTCTGAAGACAGTGAATAACTGTTTAAAGCTTCACATAATGCCTCAATGTTTAAAGGTGTTCTCCCTCGGCATTGTCCCAACTGGCCTGCTGGTCTGTCCTGAGGTGACAGGTGGAAAACGGAAAGATTGACCTCTGCCTGTGCCCTGCCTAAAAACAGAACCTGTTAAACAAGAGACAGCCGGGTGGAAGCCATTACATTTTAAGCACCTATGTGTGAAATGGCATGCCTTAGATAAACATTTCCCATTGTTGAAATTATAACATTTGTTAGGTAACTGTCTCTGATTCAACGGCCTGTGCATGGGCGGTGCGTAAAACATATATAACATCCACAACTCCTGATCAATAACTGCCCACGAATTCATTGGATTTCGTGCCTGTCTTAAACGGTATTGTTCATCATAAAGCTTCCAACCTATACCCCCATAGCGTTTTGCCCCTAGCCTGATTGTACTCATGTACTTCATAAGATCTTGAACTTTTTCAAGATGCGCCCCAACATAGACATTGATAAATATCATGAAAGAATCTGTCCATTTCTCAATGTCCAGAATTTTGGGAAAGTTTGACTTTGGTCTGGCCATAATCTGACCGTCTACGATAGAGAGATGGCTGCCCTTGTCATTATTTGCAAACGGAGAATGCAAAAGGCTAGCTAAATCAATATATTCTTCATTACAAATTTTGGCTTTAATCGCTGCACTGACATGTGCATCAATATCACAAGAGGCACCGACAACTATACCTGGCAATGGGACCTCATTGGCAGGATCTGAAAAATTGGCAGCTGGCTCCATGGCCTCCCGTACCGTCTGCACGATGGCTGGCGCAAGCTGTTTAACAACCTCCTGAACTATGTTATCCGTGCCCCCGTCAACGGCTCTGGCTGCTTTAGGTGGCTGCACATTTTCGGCCTGACCCGCCTTCCTTCTTTTAGGCATTGTCTACAAAATTAACATAGCTTTCCAAATCGACTTGTCTACTTAACCCTTTACTCCATAAATACGCATTTGCAAACAGAGTAGACCCAGGTCCTACAGGAGCCGTCTAATCGGGTCTGCACTGTTTACTTACCTATAGTACATATCCCATTCTAACAGTTTCTGTCCAAGTAAAAATATCCTGGGACATATGCCATTTAGATCTTATGATGTCATATATATATATACATATATAGTTTATTATATATAAGTATTCATGATGCAGTTATAACGGCTATTCATGGTGCAGTTGCGTGACATGACCCATATTGTTACGGATACTTCAATAAAATTCATGCAGATTATATGACTGTAGGCGTGTATTAACTTAATTGCACTGTTGCAGACAGGTAAGTATGAACTATTAAGTTCTACAATAATTAACCATTAGTCATCTAGGCCCTGGTTCTCTAGCTGTACTGTAAAAACAAATACCCATAGTCCGGTGCAGTAGAGCCAACGTTTAGTTCAGTACGAATGATTGAATGGCTTGCTATAATTTAAATGACGACAAAAATTATCCAAGAACGATTGCTCGCTGAGGATCCCAAAATGAAATGACGCTGAAAGACCTACTATGATATTTACAAACATTTAAGAAATGAATGACGTGCTTCCGGTGTTCATGAGGTTATGCAACGCATAGCTTTACGAGCAAAGTTAGTGAAGCCCGAAGGGCTTCACGTGAATCTTTGCTCGTAAAGCTATGCGTTGCATAACCCATGAACACCGGGAGCACGCCATTCATTTCTTATATTTATATTCCATTGTATTTCTTATATTTAAGAAATGAATGACGTGCTTCCGGTGTTCATGAGGTTATGCAACTTTCTTTTAAGAATAAGGTTATATAAGGATGTTGCAGGGCGAATGTAAATATAGCAATATGCAAACCTGTTTCGTACATACTATACCGAATCGTAGTAAACACTTCTGTACTGAGGAATACTCCGGAAGCCTATAGATTTTATTTCAATATCCGATCAATAAACCTGTAAACAAACAAAGTCTAAATATTCAGGTAATTTCATGTATCACTGTAAAATGGACCAAAGACATAGACCAAATTATAACGCCAATATAAAGTTGTTGTAATGAACGAGCACTAAGAAAGTTTACTGCAAAACAACTCCGTAATCACGAAGTCCAAGAGCGTGTATGCCGCCATAGCAAGTCAGTACTCTAAATACACGCGCACAGCTCGTGAATGAGGTTTATGACGTCATATAGGATGACGCTGCCGCGGTCATGTGACCAGGCAAGGAACAATGGTCCCTCGTGACTTCATGACCTTGATGCACTTATGAAAAACTAGAAAACAGCATCTGAACAGAATGAATATCGCTCCGACTTGCTGGTCACACAAAGATATAGATTTACAAACTTGCAAATACCGGACGCATCCAACTTAAAAGAAAAACAACAATCGCTGTGAAGATGCATTGCAAAATGCGCGGTTAGATCTGGCTATAAGCGGCATCGTCTAACAAAATCGATGTAAATCCAGATTTAAAACCGGACATCGACGAGTAAACATTATTCAATATAAAAACAAAAGCACAACTACTCTTCTGAACACATTATATTTTTTTTTTGTATGCAAGGAATAGTATTTTTTAAGATTGTTCAACACTGAGCAAACCCTTTCTGCCAGCTGATGGAATATTCCTGGAAAAGGAAGTTCCAAGTCGGTGCCTCGTAAAAATAGCCACATCATAATATTAACACAGCCATATAATATAGCTATTAAAAGTTACATTCCCAGAAAATAACCGGTTTTAATTTCCTTATTGTCAAAAACCAATTAGCTGATGTTTTATAACTGCAAATAAACTCAGGGGCGTTTGGCCTTGGACGAAACTTAAGAATCAGATCTGTACACAATGAATTTGTCGCTGAGCACAAAGAGCAGACACTGATAAGATATTCCCGTTATGATATAGATCTACTCTGTTTGCAGATGCGTATAATGCGTATAATGAAATGATTAGCAAGCAAAGGGGTAATTTATAACTTTACATGCAGTTCCATAGTGATACAATAGCTCATTTGCCTTCAAGTTTAAAATTATATTATTTTTGTCAATCATTTTCAATACAATGTTTTATCCAGATACGACGTTGGTTTCTCTCAGTGTCCGTTTTGGATCAAAATTGTTTGTGAAAGTATCATGAGTTTGCCCTTCGAGTATAGTACAATCGCGTCACCCGTTACCCCATATGTACGCCTTTTAGTGTACTTGCACCTAGAGTAAACCAATGGAGAAGATTTCTGCATGAGATCATGGTCTATCCTGTTTGCTTATGAAATAATGATTATATTTGATTCTACAGTTTCTGCTATGGCTAACAGTCCTGTGTTCATATTCCATTCTTAAAATTAAGCTAATCAATATTATGATTCCATGATTGCTTATATGAATATTCATGACGAATAGGGTTAACGATAATCAATCAATTGAATCTGCAGCTATCCCATCAGCACGACAATAGAGCTGGACACTCCTGTGATATATACACACATTATTATTAATGCTACCACCCCTCTATTACATCTGCAGCCATCTGCAGTCATCCGATCAGCACGACAATAGAGTTCCAGATGGTGTGCCTTTCCCTGTCGTCACCATCTATAATACCAATCTTATGATATATACACACATGTATTATAATTAATATTACATCTATTACATCTGCAGCCATCCCATCAGCACGACAATAGAGCTGGACACTACAGATAAGGTGTCCTTCCCTGTCGTCGTCATCTGCAATACCAATCTTGTGATATGTACACACATGTATTACAGTAACACCTCTCTATAACGGCCACTAACTTACATCAAGTATTTTCTGTTAAAGGTAGAAGGCTGTTTAAAGCAAGGTGAAAGTAAAACAGAACGCTCCTATAGGTGCGTTCTGTTTACTTTCACATTGCTTTAAACAGCAACCTGCCCTAAATACCAACTAATTAACACAATTTAATGGCCGCTATAGAGACGTTTTACTGTATAATTAATGTTACATCTATTACATCTGCAGCCATCCTATCAGCACGACAATAGAGCTGGACACCCCGGATGAGGTACCTTTCCCTGTCGTCACCATCTGTAATACCAACCCTTTGAATAATGAAATGATAAATCGGGATCATCCACTGCGGAAGGTGATACTAGAAGCACTAACAAGATATACAATACGGGTAATTCCAGATGGAGAAGAAATGATGCGTTTATTATATTGGGATTCGTCACATATATGAATAAATTGTTTTACTTTCTCTTCTTACGAGATATTCACATAGGAAAATAATCAGTAGAGTAAACAGAGCATACTCTTATACATGTAAGACGGCTTCTATAGGATCCGTCTTATCTGGGTTTGCTCTGTTTGCAATGGTGCAAGAAGGCGTATTTATGGAGTAGACTAGAACTGTTGATCTTATTGTTCCGATCTTACTTTAGAAACCATCCATTTTTCATGTGAGGGGACACAGCAAACAAACTATTTGCTGTAATAAACATTGAAATTAATGAGTTCAGCATACAGTGTAGACACTGGTAAGTGGGCTCCTTTAGAATCCCTCTGATCTGGGTCTACACTTTGTCTATGTACTTTTAAGGGACATTGCGTACAAATGGTTTAACACTTTACCGCGTAGAGACGCAGACAGAGTAAACCCAGACCGCTTCTTTAGGAGACTACCCCGTATGCTTATGAAATGATTTGGTGTCTGATATAAGCATTCATCTAATTAATATTCATGATGTCATTATATCGTAGGCGAGTATCTATGATGTAAAGCGAAATCGTATAATCAGCAATAAATGATGGAAACCGTGATCAGAGGACTCGAGTGGGAGATCTGATCTGGGTACGCACTGTTTGCAAATACCAGTACACCCGTTTCTAGCATTCAAAGGGTTAGATTTGACTCGTCGGACATGATATATTGAAACCAAACTTGGTATGACGGCTGCTTAAAATCATAACAGTGGATCCATTCTATAACGTACGATAGACCGGTGATCACTTCAAACTTCACACATCACACTTCAAACTTCAGACTTAAGACTTCAAATTTCCGACTTAGACTTCAAACTTCGCACTTAAAACTTAACATTTCAAAATTCAAATCTCAAAATTCAGACTTCAAACTTCAATCTGTTCTATTAATGTTCAATTAATAATATTTAAATGATGGACGTTTGTGTTAACTATTCGGATGTTATGGGCAAAGCTGAAATCATCCATATAATTTGTATCAAGTCGAGAGGCCAAGTAAGTTAGTGCGATATTCTCTAATACATGTAGCAACCGCAGGTGTCAGCGCTGGGCCATTTCACAAATACAGCAGAACCCCTCTAATGCGACCACTCAATGAATAAACATACCAGTCTGTATAAGCAGGTGGTTGCTTAATGCAGGACAAAAGTAATGCAGAAAGCATCTCTAGGAGCTTTCTGCATTACTTTTGACCTGCATTAAGCTACCACCTGCATCTAGCACCCAGAATTATACCTCTTTTAGGTGGTCGCATTAGCGGGGTTTTACTGTACTACTATCAAACATCTTCTATTACATTTAGACAGCATACTTTGACAAAAAAACAAGTTTTGAAAAAACATGTTCGTATAGTATACACAGTATTACATTTTACGAAAAAAATAATAAAAAACATTCTGCTGTCAAAGTATAATGTCAACACGTATTTGAAAATGTTTATCAGTAGTATTTCTGAAAAAATTCACGCGCCTGACACCTGTGATAGCAACGTGTTTAAATGCTCTAATCCATTCCCTGTTCTATGTTTATTTCAAAATTCAATACCTACTGAATATTCATGGACAAAATAGTGATAATGAAGTATGGAAGGTTGTATATTGTGACCATTTTCGTAAATAAAGAAACAGATCTACCAAATTACCATTTTCGAAAGTAAAGAAACAGATCTATCAAATTCAAATCATTTACGGGCAAACAGAGTAGACTCTAATCAAACGGCTCCTAATTTGGGTCTACTCTGTTTGCAAATGCATGAAAATGCGTTATATGATAGAAAGGGGAAACCGACCGGATAAACACCGAAAAAACACCAACACACTTATGTGTTTTAGTTGCGTGACTTTTCAAAATAGACTGAAATTAATTTTGCTGTGCAACATAAACTTACACGTTTCGGCTGAAATGGTTTACTTAGTATCAAAATGGCATTATTCGTTATAATTCCAAATTAATAATCTTTATAAGAATAATTGAACATAACCAACACATTGTTTTATGAATTAATGAAATATCGTTAACTGTAGAGGCTAGCACTTTAAGCCATATCTATTGTGAAACGGGGAACGGTGAACCTGAAGAAATGTCGACGTCAATTATGTGACAGCCTTTATAAGAGTTTTAACCTTTACTAACAGAGAACCCTTTTGACGCTGTTGCTAACAGAATAAATGTAGATCAGACAGCTTCTGTTGTAGATCAGACAGCTTCTGTTGGAGCCATCTGATCTGTTAACCCTTCTCTTGCTGAATTTTAAAAATACATTTCTCCTTCTTTACCCGTGCCCTGTTGTAAAATTACATATGTCTTCACTGTGCACAAGTATTTCGCTGTGCAATCACTGTTGTGGAGTGCACTGGTTGCACAATCAACTTGTAAATAGTGCAGACCCTGATGAGACAGCTCCTGCAGGAGCTGTCTCATCTGGGTCTTCACTATTTACAGGTAGGTATATTGACGCGATTAGCAAGCGAAGGGTTAATTAATGGAATGATATAGATTTGATTCTACAGCTTCTGCCGCCATGTACATACTGGTAATGCAGTAACAACAAATGAGCTTATTGGTGTTTATAGTCATCATTTTTTTTACCCTTTCCTTTATATAAACGTCTTTTCATTCATTTGCAAACAGAGTAGACCCAGATCAGACGGCTCTCTGATCAGGGTTTGATCTGTTTGCATTTAACATGATACAGATCTGAATCTTGAGTACAATATATTTGTCAAAGCAAAAAAAGGTCATTGAAAAGTTTACATTATTAAAATTCAGCTAATACATATTCATGATATCATTATTTCTGACATGAATATTGAACAGGAAAGGTTTAAAATGAGTACTATCAGTTAAAGGGTCAATCGTCTATAATTGATTTTTAACATACTTATCACTTTCACTTCAGGGTCTGCATCCTGAGGCTAACAACACAGATTTCCTTTTTGGTAAGTACGAGTTTTCGGATGATAGTTCTGTCTATCTACTCGTATATCTGATAGAACTGGTATAAACCACAGTAAAGTACAGAAAAACTCTTTAAATCGGACGTTCAATTTAGTATAAATATCGGTCTTGGAGACAGGTGGCTGCTTAATGCAGGGTGAAAGTCATACAGAAAGCTCCTATAGGAGCTATTTCTGCATTACTTTCACCCTGCATAAGCAGCAACCTGCCTGAAAGTATCCACATTCTTCTCTACTAGAATTCCGGTTTAGAGGGATTTTACTGTATCTCCAAAGCGGCCGTGTAATTCTATCTATTGGGAGTTTTCTGCAAAACCTTTGTTCTGCATTAAGCAACCACCTGTTTTAAAATCCACAATTAGATTTCTTTTGAGTGATGTTTATTAGCGAGACTTTACAGTATTTAACCCTTCGCTTGCTGAATTTTAAAATGCATTTCTCCTTCTTTACCCATGCCCTGTTGTATAATTACATATATCTTCACTGTGTACAAGTATTTCGCTGTGCAATCACTGCTGTGAAGTGCACTGGTTGCACAATCAGCTTGTAAATAGTGCAGACCCTGATGAGACAGCTCCTGAAGGAGCTGTCTCATCAGGGTCTTCACTATTTACAGGTAGGTATATTGACGTGAATAGCAAGAGAAGGGTTAATTTCAATGGTAAGGTTATCCCACTAGCGCTTGCGATCGTTAAAGACCACTGACGACCTCTGAGACATCTGAAACCGGCGATCGTCTGCGATTGTCGGCGACTAAATTCCAAAAAATGATTCGCAGTCACATAGGCGATGCATCTGCGACCACCGTAAGACAGGTTGTTGACGATCGTGAGCCAAGTCACTGGTATTCGTACGAAAGAGGTTTCACAATCACTTCCGACCTGTTGTGTGGTCACGTGGTCTATGCATAGTCGCGGATAATCTTAAGGCAGTCGCTGGTGATCGCACGACAGTCGTAGATAATTGTGGAAAGGTATCTGATAGTCGTACAATTGTAGGGAAGATCACCAACGAGTTAAAGATTGCTGGAGACCTTCGTACGACGATCGCACGATTAGCTAAACCCCTCTAAGGTTACCTGATCAACAACCTCTCTGTGACTGAAATTGGTCGCAAGACAAGAAACGATTACCAACGATTACCGAAGACCACCCGCGATTATCAGTGACTTGTCGTGCGACCTTCATACGAATATCGGCGACAAGAGGTCGCTAGAAATCGTACACATGTCATAAGTGGTCGTAGGCCTAGTGTGACTTGGCCCTGAGGTTGTTGTACATGATCAACAACCTCTCTAGGACTGAAATACGACTGAAATTGGTCGCATGATTGGAAACAATTACCAACGATTACTGAAGACCACCCGCGATTAACAGTGACTAGTCGTGCGACCTTCGTACAAATATCGGCGACCAGAGGTCGCTAGCAATCGTAAACAGGTCTTAAGGGGTCGTAAGGCCTAGTGGGACTGGGCCCTTATGTTACAGTCATACTAGCGCTTGCGATCGGTAAAGACCACTGGCGACCTCTGGAACCGGCGATCGTCTGCAATTGACTAATTTAAAAACAAAAATGTTTCGCAGTCACATTGGATATGCTTCTGAGACCATCGTACGCCAGGTTGTTGACGATCATGCACCAAGTCACTGGTATTCGTATGAAGGTTCCACAATCACTTTCGACCTGTTGTGTGGTCACGTGGTCTATGCCTAGTCGCGGCTAATCTTTAGGCAGTCGCTGGTGATCGCACGACAGTCGTAGATAATCGTAAAAAGGTCACTGACAGTCGTACGAATGATGTAGGAAAGATCACCAACGACCTGTTAAAATTGATGGAGACTTTCGTATGACGATCGCACGATTACATAAAACCTCTAAGGTTACCTCTTAAAGACCACCGGCGAACAGTTCGATCGTAAGGAGGTTGTTGTGCATGATCAATAACCTCTCTACGATTGAAATTGGTCGCATGACTAGAAACGATTACCAACGACTACTGAAGACCATTTGCGAGTAGCAGTGACTTGTCGAGCGACCTTCGTACGAACGTCGGCGACCAGAGGTCGCTAAAAATCCTAGACAGGTTTTAAGGGATCGTAAGGCCTAGTGGGACTGGGCTCCAAGGTGGCTGTTGTGCATGAACAACCTCTCTACGACTGAAATAAGTCGCACGACTGAAAACGATTACCAACGATTACTAAAGACCACCGGCGATTATCAGTGACTAGTCGTGCGACCTTCGTTCGAATATCGGCGACCAGAGGCTAGTGGGACTTGACCCTTAACCAATACCCTCATATTAACGACTTTTGACGACTCTGTAAAAGTCACTTTGTGAAACCGTTGTGATAAATGGAGCATTTGCTTCTATAGGAGCAAATGCTCTATTTATCATAATGGTTTCAAACTACAAAATTCTAAAAAGTTCCTTTTCTCTAGTTAATGCTCCTGTTCGGTAGATGTATCCAAAGAGATTGTATCTAAAATAGCATATGAGGTAATGGGTTAAGATCATGTCCAATTACATAGGATTTGTTAGTAAGTATGATAAAGGAAAGTTTGATAATGCATATTTATTCAGTTCAACAGTACATGTATGGATAAAACATGTATGGATGCAAACAGTTTGGATCCAGATGAGACGTCGCATAATGCGGCGTCTCATCAGCATCCAAACTGTTTGTCACTTTGACCATATTTTTGCAAAGACATGAGAGAAATTTTATTTTTAGAATTGAAGCAGACGACAATTGTTGCAGACGAAAAATTGCTTAGCGTACAAAGATTAAAATGAAAGCATTGACTACTCTATTTGCAAGGCGTCAAAATGCACCTATTAGTGTTGTCATTATTGAAGTTTGACTCCTTCGCTGCCAAAGTTTGTCGTTTGCAACATTTGTCGTCTGCTACAATTTTTATTTTTTATTTTTCTTCATTTATGTTTTAAAAAAGCATAGTCGCAGTAACAAACAGTTTGGATCCTGATGAGACGCCGAGTAACTCGACGTCTAATCTGTATCCAAAGTGTTTGTATAGGTAATCACTAACAGCGTAATAGTTGTGACTCGCATTAAATTTTTTTTAGGTGAAATAAAACAACAGTGTTCCTTATCTTATTTCATGAACTTATTTCCTATAGCCTTTTAAGTACCGTAAATGTTAGGCAATTACCTAAAGACCGCTTTATACAGCACCACTGTTTTTTTTAACGCAAACAAATCTTACATTTTCAGATAATGACATTCTGTGGTATACTCTGGAACACTTCAGAATGACCATGAGTTATGTTGACACAGAATCTCTGGTCCGTTTTTCGGAATCTGTCGACAATTTCATTTTGTTGTGCAATTTTGCCAGCATGCCATGCACACTGTAAGTATTTATTTGTGAAAGTGTTAAGTACATGTAATAATAATCGTTACAGTTCTAATGTCAATGAAATACATTTAAACCCTGGTGAATATTTATGTAAGCAATAATGACATCATAGCTATTTATTAGCTGAATTTTGATTACGGCCTACTCTGTTTGCAAATACGATAAAAGAATAAGCATGAGACTAATACCGAGAAAGATCCTCATTCAGCATACTGAATAATAGGTTTATCTGTGTAGTAGATGTAGAGTTAGTTGTCAACAAATCACCAACTAGTTTATCTGTGTACTAGATGTACAGATAGTTGTCAACAATCACCAACTAGTTTATCTGTGTAGTAGATGTACAGATAGTTGTCAACAAATCACCATCTGTGTAGTAGATGTACAGATAGTTGTCAACAATCACCAACTAGTTTATCTGTGTAGTAGATGTACAGTTTGTTGTCACCAAATCACCAACTAGTTTATCTGTGTAGTAGATGTACAGATAGTTGTCAACAATCACCAACTAGTTTATCTGTGTAGTAGATGTACAGTTAGATGTCTACAAATCACCAACTAGTTTATCTGTGTAGTAGATGTACAGTTAGTTGTCAACAAACTACCAACTAGTTTATCTGTGTACTAGGTGTAGAAACGGTTGTCAACAAATCACCAACTAGTTTATCTGTGAACTAGGTGTAGAAATGATTGTCAACAAATCACCAACTAGTTTATCTGTGTTGCAGGTGTACATATTGGTATACAGATAATGTCAACAAGTCACCAACTAGTGTGTCTGTGTTGTAGGTGTACATACTTATAGTTGTCAACAAATCACCAAACTAGTTTATCTGTGTTGTAGCTGTACAGATAGTAGTTCGTAGGTAGCAGGCTGCTTAACGCAGGGTGAAAGTCACACAGAAAGCTCATAGTGGAGCTTTCAACATGACTTTCATCCTTCTTTAAGCTGCCATCTGTGTTAAAGATCAATAATGGTACGTATTTGAGTGTTTTAATAATCAGGTTTTCACTGTAGTATTTATTATTTGTTGTTGTTATAGTATTTTTATCATTAGTTTTAATAAAGATATGTACAGCTGTTCAGCATTTCATATTTAATTGAGCTGTTGTCCAATAAACTGCAGTAAAACCGCTCTAGACCGGACGTTAAATTTAGTATAAGTATCGGTCTTGGAGACAGATGGTTGCATAATGCAGGGTAAAATTATGCAGAAAGCTCCTCTAGAAGCTTTCTGTATGACTTTCATCCTTCATTCTGCCGCCACCTGCCTAAACGTATCTAAATTATACTTTATATTTTATTATATATATATTGCACTGTATTTTATAGTGAATCTATCATCCCAGTCAGGACTTACGAGTATGGCATATGCTACTCAATTCTCCCGGAGTACCAACCCGGTCAGAATGGGTCAAGACACGTCACAGCTGCAGGACAAAAATTCGGTAATGTTCATCATGAGCACGGCCATTCGATTCATAATACATGTCAACCTTAATTTACATTCATTATGAAATATTTAATATGTAATACCAGAGGTAGTGGTCTGACCCAATCACGAACCTAATGTCTATAGCTCTGCATGTGATGGCAAAGTTTGAAATCGAGAGCTTAACGTAACCATTTCCCTGTTCTATATATATATTATAATTTTAAATACATGCTTAATATTAATTGCAAAAATAGTTCCAATGAAACATGAAAGTTGGAACATTGTAGCCATTTTAAAAACTAAAAACTAAAATAAAAATTCAAACAGAGCAGATCCTGATCAGACGACTCCTATAGGATCCGTCTGATCTGGATCTGCTCTGTTGGGAAATGCATGAAAATGCGTTTATATTAAGGAAATGGTTAAATCGATTGTATATGTAAAACATAAGCCCTGTACCATATTTGCAAACAGAATATACAAACAGAACACCTCATCCTGGCGGAATACGACGAGTAGTTACGAATGACACTGTCACAGAATAGACCCTGGTCAGACGGCCCTTGTAGGAGCCTGTCTATTCAGGGTCTGCACTGTTTGCGTATGGAATTATAAAGATCAAATTCTACAATGTATGCCATTTCCAGAACAATCCGTGTTCATATGCCATAATTATTAACCCATCTCTTGCTATTCACGTATACCTATATGTAAATAGTGAAGACCCTGATGAGACAGATCCAATGTTTTTTTTAAACTGTCTCACAGGTCTAGAACTTCTGCTGAATATAGAAGCTAACAACAGTGTTCAATTTGTTTCGCCTTCGAACGGAGTTTATGTTTTGATAAACGACGCTAACGTGACAGAAAATGGTTCCTTGTATTTACACAACGGCGTTGTAGTTCCAACCGGCTTTCAGGCAGATATCAGCGTGCACCTGGTAAGTCATTTTGATTACTCGGCAGCTTCCGATAAGTTCAAAAACTCGCAATGGTGTTCCGGTTGAGCTTCTTTATAATACTCTAACGCGTTATGTATCTACATAATACAGTCGAACTAGTTTGTTGTTATGGTTACGTCAGATAAACGTGAGCAGGACACATTTACATTAATTTTGAAACTGTGTGTATAACTACGAATTTGTTGAACATTGATGGTTAAAAGAGACTACAGACCTTATCTCTGATCCAAAATACGTATGATGCTGCAGCTATGTCAAAGACTTGGATTTATGGGTGTCACAACGCTTTCGAGAAAGACCCCCACGCGTGACTCAGCCGATTGCCCAAGGGATTGGCGTCCAAACGCAACGTCAGAAAGAAAGCAGATGAGATTGTGACGTTACTGAGAGCTGACATGAGATTAACTGCCAGGGATATCGCATTGCAAGTTAGACTGGGGACTGCGTCTTTTCATGATATGTATCACAACGCAGCTAGGTATTAGAAAGGTATGTGCTCGCTAGATACATCGTCTTGTTATTATCCAACAGAAGCAACAACGGATTGCTAACAATAACGATTTTCTGACTTCATAAGAGCACTGAGAAAGAAGAGACCAGAGCCTGTCGGGATATTATATCTTCACAATGACAACGCAACATACCATACGCATGTTGTTAAAAAGATAACACTGACCTGACTAGATATCAAACCTATACCCCAACCCCGTATTCTGCAGACGTTTCCCCACCATCAAGGAGGAATTGAGAGGCTCACGATTCGACGATGTCAAAGACCTACTGTTAACTGTTCTGTAGCGTGTCGGGATAATAGCAACAGACCAACTTTAACAGCTGCACGAGAAGTGTGTCAAATACTCTTGAGAATATTTGGAGAAAATCTGAATACATGTACCATGTGTCCGACATGGCGACGTAGACTTTCTGCAACTTTTCATACATTTAGTTGCCCAATTCACGTGTAACTAACGTTGCTATGGTAACGATATTTGCCTCAGAGAAAGAGTAACGGGTAAATAGATCTATGAAAGTTTATAAACACTTGTGCGAAATCATAATTTACTCATGTGACTTATTCTTGTACTTTTGTTAATAATGCGCGTGTCCCAAAACTTTCCGAACACCACTCGCAACATGCATATATGGTCTTCATTGGAATAATTTACCTACATAATCATCAATGATTTTTTAGCATATCTGTATGAGCTACTACTTTGATTACAAATGGGACTTTGTACCTGCCAATATGGTCATCAATGACACATTTCACATTACTGATATATAATTAATTTGACATTTTACTTTACCGCAGAGCTCCAGATAGGACGTGTAAATTGACAAATTTTCAGGAATAACCCTTTTATTTATCCATCGAAGAGACAATTGCTGATTCTAAAGAGTGGTCATAGTATAGAGTTTGGTGGAGAAATAACGAATTTAGTATTTGGGCACGCACCCTTATCTCAAGATCTTAATTATACCTAGGCTACATGATAACTAATGAGTATATATACCAAACTTATATGAGTATTGGGCTGCGAAGGCAGCCCAATCTCATACAGCTTTAAATTTCGACCATGCGTTTCTGCGTTCCTGTGTTTCTATAAAAGCCACTCTTTTTTAATAACTATGGTTTACTGTGAGACAAGTTTTTATTTTTATATATATTCATTTATTTTATTTATTTTGGTTCATATATTTTTCTCAGCGGGGACATATTTTTGTCGGGGTTATTTCTTTCTTTTCTGCCATGACCCAGTTTCAGTGAAAATGCTAGTGAATTAGGTATAACTGATTAAATCACATTTCCAATCATAGCGGTCAGCGAGGTTTAAGGGTTATAACGATGGCTTAGGAAATGTGAGGTCGTGGGTTTGATCCTCGGTGTGCGCTTAATAAAAAGTTTTCTCTCATTTTTTTCTTAGCACCCTTAGTTTACGTGCTTTTGGTTTAAAACCATTTTATACATAACATATAAGTCCTTTGTTTGCATTTTGGCTTTGGTAAAGTTATCTAGCTGATACATTTTACTCGTAGTTTTGTTGACCGTTTTGCATATTTCACCATTGTGCATGAATTTGCTTCCATTTAAATGTATATCTTATACTAACATGTTCTTAATTTGGGGACAATATAAGTGAAAGAGTTAATGGGCATTGAGTCGACCTATTCGAATAATTTCATGTAGACTGTAAGTACGGGAGTTTGTATGCCTTGTGAACATCACTTAATGTGATAATGGTTTCTACGTCAGTGTGTTTCAGCAAATGAATAACATTGATATGTGGCGTAATGTGTATTATTGGTCTCATACACAGGTATTATGCATCATGGCTCATTAAAACATTCCCCCGTTTCTGCTATTAATTTATACATTACAGTCATGTTTTCCCAATGTATCTGTTTATTAAAAGTACTAAACAATATTGCTCCCCCATTTTCTTCTATCCTGCTTAAAGACATGTTACGCAGCCATTTTACGCTTGTGTAAAACCTTGCTTGTCAATTTTGATGAGATTTTGTGCCGTGCTTGTAAGGTCACCAAAGGGGCACTGTGCTATACTTTTGTGATCATCAATGGAATATTTACAATACATATTTGATCATCATACTTGATCATCGATGGGGAATTTAAACTATACCTGTACGATCTTCATTAGGGTATTGTACTATTGTTATATAATCCTCAATGGAGCATTTAACTATTCCTATATGATCATTAATGGGACATTTTACTACACTGATATGGTTTTAATGGGTCATTTTAATATACAATTATGATATTTCTCTATGCCTATATAATTATCAATGGGACATTTCACTATGCCTATATAATCATCAATGTGGCATTTTACTATACTTATTTGGTCATGAATGTTGCATTTGACATTTCAAAATGGCAATCAGTTATACTTGTATCAATTATATACTATATGCACCGCACTTGCATTGTTATCAATTGAATATGACATATTAATGTGACAATTCTGTTGCTATTTGAAAATCTGTAATAACCATTTTTTCAACAGTTTACGAAAACTTAAACGAATCGATTTATTTCCAGCTGAGATGAAAATGCTGTATGGACTAAGATTTTGCTACATTTATTTGTAGAAGGACGAGCGTAGGGTTCCTGGAAAGACAGGCAAAATCAGGTGCTCCAATACAGACGTGCCTCTTGAAGTGAGTATCCACATCTTTCAGGGCTCATAATCAATATTTAGCATTTGTGACGTTTTCTTTTAAGAAACTATATTTTCCCTATCTGAATGTAATGGCCGTATCTAATGCAGAGAGCACTTGTTGTCTTGCCCTAAAACTGATACGTGGGCATATGTACAGTACAGTCCCTCCAGTATGAGCGCTCAATAGATGTCTCACAAAGGTGTATCCGTGTGTGTATGTATAGTAAAGACCCTCTAATACGTGCCTCTAATAAGACCACTTAATAGATGTCTCTAAGTGGATTAAGAAACAAAATCTCAAAACATCTCAAACTCTTCATGAAATACCCGGCTTAATGATAGGCCGAAATTTACCAAACCTTAAACGAAACATAACACTTTATAAATTCTGAAGGGAGGTGATCCCCCGAGAGCAAAAATTGCAACACAAAAAGAGAACATTGCAGACTCGGTTTTATTGAGTAATTGAATGGGCAACACTGCTCATGCCCCCTAGCACCGGCTTGAACGGTATTCAATCTTCAGAACAAGATGTACTGAAATTCATGATCTCGATTCATGATACCTTATTCAATGTGACCTACATAAGCGATAAAAGTCCGTCATGGTCCTGTTGTCTATTTCAGGATTGCTTACATATCTGTCAACATAATGTCACATTCAAGCAATGTGGCTGTTACCGGCATTTCTTCAAGCTCAGTACTGTGGACCCCACGGTGTTTGTGAACTCGTCTGACACAGCTTATATCCCTTGCCATACCATGGAACACTTCGAATGCATTGTAGACATAGAGAACGAACACGTGAAATACAAACCTACAGAGTGCAAGAAATGCAAAGTGCCATGCAAGTATGCACAAATTCTCCCGAACCTCCCAGGCACTGCATTTACTGCTTCAGCCTTTACCCTTTTAATGCTGAATTTTTAAATGGACTATTCTAAAAGCCAAGTTTAACTTGAATATTCAGGGATTACGAAAAGTGGAACACGGCAAACAGTGCCGAAGCTGATGAGAGGGTCCCTATAGAAGACCTTTCACCCTGGTCTAACTTGTTTTTCAAAGGGCATTCGTGACTCAGTTTCTACACTGAAATAATGAATTTTATCATGTTTTATGTAGTGGGATGGTTTTAAATAATATGACTTAGTGCATATGTGATGCTAGACGTAGTTGTAGTAGCATATATAGTGCTAGAGCAAGTAGTGTCATATCTAGTCCAAGCAATCGTAGTAGTTGCATATATATGTTGCTAAAATTGGTCTTAGTACTTGCATAAAATTATGTTGTTATAGAAGAGGTAGTAGTAGCATACGTGGTTCTAGAAGTTGTAGTTGTAGCATGTGTATGTAGTATTACAGAGCATTACATTTATATGAGTTACTTTGAAAACTTTCTTTTCTGTTCAGTGCAGATACATTTAATCTACTTAGCAGTTATATTGTATGAGATACACATTACCTGGTCAGTTGTCATACTTCAATGCACAACACTAAAATGACAAATGGGAACTTGTATATCTGCTAATAGCGTCCAATAGCTTGACCACTTCTTTCCAGCTGTTTTCTTTGTATTGTTCATTTTGTTTGCTTTCTTTTGAAGAAAGTCAATTGAGGTTTCGTTGAAGTTTCAGCTTTTTCGAACTTATCAGGCTCTAGACCCATAGTTAAGGTAAGAAATGTGACTGTTTGTTGTTATTTATAACTATTTTAAGCATTCATTTTATCTTCCATTTTTGTAGTAAATGTGTATGTTAGTGTTGCTCAGACTGATATAGCCTGGGGTTTTATTCGGTTTGAAGCAGGTTTGCTGACGACATACAGCGCTCAGGGTTCGGAGTCTTGCTGAATCGTCTTTTTGAGGCTATCTTTTTGAAGCCGTCTTTTTGAGGCTGTCTTTTTGAAGCCGTCTTTTTGAGTCTGTCTTTTTGAAGCCATGTTTTCAAGCACGGGCACGGAACATACTGCAGGCCGGCTTCAATGCGCTAGGTTTATAAGTTTCTTTAAGCAGGTTTCATACACTGCTCAAGATTGGTTTCAGAGCGTAGGGCTACTTACATGCTTTGAAACATAGGTTTGAAGTCACAGTGGTGTTGAGATAGCTTCAAACCACAGGTTAAGGTCTCAACTCGCATAGTCAAGGGTTATATAGCTCACATTTATACAGTTTCATGATATAGCTTGAGGATTGTGTTCCAAACACCATTTTGAAGTTGAGGCACCGACCAGCCGTCTCGCTTGGGCTGTAGTAGTTGTTCACATTTATAGTTTATTGTTTTATAGTTGGCCCCAAAGCTGAGATATTGTTGATTAACATAACATAGGTTTTTGTGTGTAGTTTCATGTTTTCATAGTGTTCGTCTCAGGCAAACCTTGTGCTGTGTTTGGCTCAAGACATTGTCACCTCACGGAACGTCCGAACTATTTAAAAAGGTCTGAAGCTAGGTCTTGTCATTGGGGCATCACCCAGCATCCTGAGAAGCAGCATGTGTGATGGAAGATGTAGTAGCAGTAGCATATTTGTTGTTAGAAGCAATAGTAGTTACATATGTGGTGATAAATGTGATGACAGAAGTTTTAGCCTATTTAGTGGTAGTGGTATTAGTAACACAGGGGTGACAGAAGTAGTAATAGTTGCACATGTAGCACTAGAAATATAAATAACTACATATATTGTGCTAGAAGTAGCAGTAGTAGCGTATATGGTACTACTAGTAGTAGAAGTAGTAGTAGAAGTAGTGGTAATAATAGTAGTAGTAGCATTTTAGTTGTTGTTAGAAATAGTAGTGGTACCAGTACGTGTGACGCTGGAAGTAATAGTGCTAGTAGTAGCAGTTTTTGCATTTGTGGTGGAAGACGTAGTAGAAGCAGCATTTGCGGTGGTAGAAGTAATAGTAGTTGCATGTATGGTGCTCGAAGTAAAAGTGGTTGTAGCTTGAAGTAGTAGTAGCTGCATTTGTGGTGGTAGTAATTGTACTCGTTACATTTGTGGTGGACAAAGTAATAGTAGCAGCATTTGTCGAAATAGATGAAGTAGTATCATTTGTGATTCTAGAAGTAGTAGTTGTAGCATATGTAGTTGTAGAAGAAATAGCAGCATATGGGTGGTAGACGTAGTTATAGTTGCATACGTAGTGATAGAATTAGAAATAATTCCATGTATAGTGCTAGAATTAGCAGTAGTAATATGTTGCTAGAATTAGCAGTAGTAGTATATATGTGGTGGAAGTAGTTGTAGTTGCATTTGTGGTGATAGAAGTAGTTGTTGCATTTGTAGTGCTAGAAGTAGAAGTAGTTGCATATGTGGTATCAGAAGTAGTAGTGGTTGCATAATTATGTCGAGGAAGAATTTGTTGTAGCAGCATTTGTGATAGTAGAAGTAGTAGTAATTGCATTTGTGGAGCTAGATATAGTAGTAGTAGCATATGTTGTAGCTTAACTAGTTGTAGAAGAACTAGTAGTAGCATATGGGATAGTACACGTATAAATAAGTGCATATATTGTGCTGGAAATAGAAATAGTTGCATATTCGGTGCTAGAAGTAGCAGTAGTAGCGTACCTGTGGTAGACATAGTAGTAGTAGTAGTAGTAGAGTAGTAGTAGTAGTAGTAGTCGTAGTAGTAGCAGTAGTAGTAGTAGTAGTAGTAGTAGCAGTAGCATTTTAGTTGGTAGAAGTAATAGTTATAACATCATTGAGGCTCGAAGTTATAGTTGTTGCATTTGTCGTGCTAGAAGTAGTAGTAGTTTGCATTTGTGATAGAAGTAGTAGTACAAGATTGTGTGATGGGAGTAGTAGTAGAAGTACATGTAGTTACATTTGTAGTGATCAAAGTAATAACAGTAGTAGCATGTGTTGTGCTAGAAGGAGTAGTAGTAGTTTATTGCGGTGGTAGAAGTAGTATTTGTTGCATTTGTGGTTCTAGTAGTAGTACGTTGTTGCACATATGTAGGAAAGTAGTAGTAACATTATTTGTGGTGGTGGTACTAGTAGTAGTTGAACATGTGGTGGTAGAAGGGTTAGAAGAAAATGAAGAAGAAATAAAATAACCCTTATCATGCCAATCGCGACAGTTGCAAACAGCTTGGAGACAGATTCAATCAGTAGTGTCTTGAAGTCATTGAACATTTCAGCATATGTATACTGAACAGATAATGTTTTTTAAAGCATTAGAAGGGCATTGTATTATGTTGATGTTTAAAAGAAGGAGCTAACTGATTCACAAACGTATATAACAGTTCAAGCTCCTGAAAAAGATATAGTCTCGGAACATGTAAAAATGTGCAATAATTTTAAGTCTGGTCCTAACATAAAACAACATAAACTTTCTACTTCGTACTGGATTCCGAAACTACTACAACCCGTATAATGCGCGTTTTATTGCCAACTCTAGCTGTTGTACCACTACTAAAATATCTAAACTTTTGACGTCCTGTCTTACTACGATCGATCAAAGAACATGTAAAACGTTACTGTGATAAAATATATGAAAATTCTGGTATTAATGTTTTTTGGTCCATCCTAGCTTACAGTAGGTCGGCGGTTTTACACGGATGCTCTTCTGTGTCCGGAACGCTGCAATATGTTCCATGCGCAGAATAACCTTTTGGGTCTTCCTCCACCGGTAATTAACTGAGCGTCGCAATATGACGTAATACCCGACATAAACGAACATTGCTTCATTTCATTTTCTTCATTTTTCAGCGAACGTTACTATAAGAGGGACTTGTCCATATCAAGTTGGCCGAATGAAGGTTACATGCCGATCTTACAGAATATTGTAAAGACGCTGCAGGAGCGAAACAATCCGGGGTCAGATGTATATCAGTACAGTATCACCCGTGATTATGTGCGGTATGTATTTTATACCCGGAATATATTCATAATCAATTCATAATGTTTAATATTAATGAAGCTGATCGAACGTTCGTCTTTAGAAAATGACATCTGTTTCAGATTTTTAAGCGGAAAGTCTTTCATTTGTCTAAAAGACATCACCACTGAGTCATGGCGTGTATATGTAATCACGGTGAATCCTGACGAGAACAACTAACCATGGTGCCAAACAGATTGAATCATAACGAGAATAGGAAAAGTAGGAGATCCATCGAATGCAAAAGCAGCAATGCAAGCTGAGAAAGTTGCAGACTCGGTTTTATTGAGGGCAGGTATTAAAAGAAAAGTGCAATACTACACACGCTCCGGCGTAAGCGGTATTCAATTTTCGAAACTAATAACATTGAAACTAATGATCCCGAAGGACCAGAAATTATAACAACAATAAACATGAAGTACGGGGTGACCTTTTGCGGTCACAACACAGGTATCTAACACTTGCTATGTAAAAAGGTAATATTGCAGACTCAGTTTTATTGAGTCTGCTCATGAGCAGTTATTAAAAAAGCAACATTACTCACGCACCCCAACCTCCAACGCAGTTATCTCCCCTAGTCGCTAGACTCGCTACGCTGAAGAGATCCCTGCCAACACAACATTCACCTGACCATGGTGTATATCATGTGATTAAACTATGGCAGACGGCTCCAGAACATCCCGAAGACATGCTGAATATCATCCCGAATATGCGATATCCACATTCGGGAACCTTTCTGCTGCCTAGTGGACGCCTGGTCTGAACGAGGTAGTTTCGGGGTGCTGAGTTCTGTTATACATGTATTTGGATATCATTGCCCATTGTCATCGTCATAAATAGCAATTTAATGCTCAAACGTCTCATTCAACAGGTCATTCCTCGGTTCTATAACAGCGCCAGTGTTAAAGTGATAGTTTCTACTTGCAATGCGTTTTTAAAATGCCAAAAATAATAAATAATTTGTATATACAGTATGACCTCTCTTAACCGGAATTCTAGTAGATAATAATTTAGATACTTTTAGGCAGGTGGCTGCTTAATGCAGGATGAAAGTCATGCAGAAAGCTCCTCTAGGAGCTTTCTGCATGACTTTCACCCTGCATTAAGCTGCCACCTGTCTCCAAGACCGATATTCATACTAAATTTAACTGCCGGTTAAGAGAGGTTTTACTGTATGCTAAAAGCCAACCAAATAAACACTGAAAAAGACACAACGATATGGAAGACTCTGTGTTATTCGCCTATGTAATGGTGCGTTTTAGTGTCGTAAGTGTTGGACATAGGCCGGTCATATTTTGCTCTATATCAAGAAATATAGGTATCGACGGAAACGATTTATTTTGTATGATAGAGGCATTTTGTACATCAGTTCAAAATGACAATCTCAAAGCACCATTTTAGAACAATAAATGTTTGACTTTAGTACTTTTTCATTAGTATATTTAAAAAAATCACAAATGGCACCAACCACAATCAATTTATTATTAACCATTACATAATCTGGACTCTAATTATTTCGATTCAGAGATAATCTGCTGACTGTCCGGGTGTACCTGGAAACGTTGACTCACCAAACCATAGTTGAAGAATACTCATACTCGGTATGTATTAGCATTTACCTATACAATGCTGCATATTCACAGTGGAATTGCTGGCCCATCAGTGTTAACTATAGAGTTCACTCTGTATGAAAGGCTTAAACTTTTATGTCGTTCTGTGCTTTTCGTCACGTTTTGTCTAATAGTTGTGTTGTTTCATGTTTGATGATTTTTGGTGCCGTCCCCTGATATATGTGGCGCTCCCTGTACGACCGATTTCCCCTTTTTCCAGAAGAATTTGAATGACGAACACTGCAGACTCTGATCAGATGGGTTATCTATGAACCCTTTAATCAGGGTCTAGACTGTTTGCATACGCGTGAACCGCTCTCAAAGGACTGTGTTGAACCATTAGAAATGAAACAAGAAATGTCTTTTAAAAAAGATATTCAGCGGCATTCAAATATTGACACAATGTACAAAACAATCTCTGCAATATTTATTTCAATGTTTGGAGATTCTACTAGTACAGAGAATTAAATATATGAAGAGGTGCTTGTTATTATACTAGCAGAGAAGCATGCAATGAAAATGACATTGAGTAGAAGAAGCAGTTATTGAAATATTTCAAATTGCTTTTATAGGAAATCACTTTTAAAATGTACGATGTCAAAGTAATGCTTTTAAACTATCTCAAGTTAGTTCTTTAGTTTACCTATTATAAAATGTACATGAAAGCGCTTATATTTGTATTGATATGAAGATAAGAAATTGAATACACTTTAAAGCATAATGTTTTTGTTTGTGCAGAGTCTGTAATTCCTTAAAGAACGGTATTTATTTAGCCTAGATCAACGCTTTAATCGACTTGTGTGCATCATCATTAATCACAAAATTAACTGAATCTACATGTATTTTTAAAACAATATAAAGTTAGCAACTTCAACATACGTCTATGAGCCCAAGCCCCATGTGATAGAGCCGTAGCAATAGCCTTCAGTAAGTAGCTTTATATCAAAGAGAGCCAACTACCAGAGCCTCGGTGCTGTGGTCGGGGATAGCAATTAATACTATTAATACCACTACTCTAATATACTAAACAACCCTTCTTCTTTATTTCCTATAGCCATGCCTGTGAATTATGGTGGTTTCGGCAAACTACCTGTTCGTCAAAGTGGACTTTATTATCAAATGTTGTATTAATTGATACCAAAATGATAGTAAAAGTTTGAAAGTTTAATAGTGGTTTCGACAAACTGGTAATATTGCTCAGCAACCATTACCATGGTTGATAAATATCAGTACATCAGTACTTTGATTTTATGGGAATTTCTATTTTAAGAACAGAACTTTCGACAGTCGACAGTCTTCAGTCCAATGCTAAATATCTGCGTAAGTAAGGATTTTCTGTACTATATGGCGTTTTGACTGAACTCTAAGAAGTTTATAGAACATGTCTGTGTAACATGATGCCTTACACGTGTTGTGACTATGTTAATTATTGCATTGAATTCAATTTGCGAGGCCCTTAGCAGACTGTATATCGGAATTTTACATAGTTTGGCAATGTGTAGCGGCATATAAAAAGGCTGTATGCCAGTCAAGGTATTCACTAATGAAAATACAGTTTACTACTAAATACTCGTAGATCATATGCAAATTACAATGTAACATAGTTTCTCATTGGCGGAAGACTAGAACAAAAGTGAAAATAGACAGCTAGCCGCTGAGAAAGTAGTAAAGTCAAGCAGGAAAAGCCACATACAAAACGCCACCATCACCAAAACACCTACAGAAAGCATAGCAATTTATACCCATACACACATACAGTAGAAAGTCACATACCAGACGCAATCACCACCAACACATCAATAGACAGCATGCCACACACACACAACCAAACACACGCAAACACACGAGAAGAACACATTAAACACCAACAAATACACGAGCACCAGAGACAAACATGAACAAAACACAAGCACAAAGACAAAAGTAAGGGTGACAAAGAGAGAACCGCCTTGGCACGTTCAGTAGCAAATTCACCATTAGGGGTTTAAACCGGTTTACGGACGTCCTTACCTCACACTTATCTCAAAGTCACCCTAGCTAAATAAACATTGTAAATAAAGGTATCCCCGCCGGACTTCCCCACAACATAGAAGAGTTGCATGTCCACGGTGTACTTATTGTCCATCAGTGTTTATTTGTAGACTTATTCATCATGAAAGGCTTACATTTGATTGAGGATATTGAATGACAAATAGTGCAGATATAAACAAAAATCTTCATTTAGTTGGCATCTGATCTGGCTCTGCACTGTTTGCAAATGCCCTGACACCCAGGGTTAAGCTGTCGTATTATTGGCAAACATTTTATCTTTCTGCGTTTTTCAAGTACACGATTCTTTTATTTTCTTCAAATACAAACTTTTAGTGCAGGTTCCGATCCCGATCACCAGGATCAAAGTCGTTGGAAAAAAATCGTTGATTTGTCTATAGCAAATTATGATCGAATTGTGATAACCTGTGCATACATTTTGACACTTAACTCGCATTTGAAAATAGCACAGATGCGCTCGATATCTTAACATACATGCATCAAGCGAAATCGATACATTTAAAACCAAACATAGAGTCAAATAAAACAAACCGTAACGTCTCTACGGAACAATTGAAAAGTATGCATTCTATGTCTTCAAAACGCTAACTACTACACATACGCTGTATCTTCTTTTTCTTCTTGTCTTCTCTGCAGCAGGTTTTTTAAACATCTTCAATATCATAGCAGGGTGTAGCTAGCGATACGCACTTACGCACGTGCGTGACATCATATGAAAGCTGTAAACATTATGCTAAAATGGTACAAAAATTGAAGGCTTAGGGCATACATAAACATTCTGTATTGCCATGTAAGCTATGAGCCATTTCCCTATATTGACGCCTTTTGACATATCTGTAACAGTAATCTTTGTGATACCTTTGAAACCATTGTGATAAACAGAGCATTTGTTATTCATCACAATAGTTTTAAAATTACACAATTTAAATTTCCTGTGGGAAGATGCCCCTCGAACCGCAATAGCCATGTAACAAAACGGAGTCCATCGTAGCACTTTACAATATTCAAATCAACAAAATACATTCAATATGTTATATGCAGGAATGTAGTTGACTCCAGATGTAATGTACTGAAAGTGTATGTCTAAAGGTTTAAGGTTTAAGGTTTACGTATATCCCCAGACATCTTTGGATTGAATGTTTCCTGCATCTTTGACTGCATTTGTTTCGTAGTTTTACAACTGGACTTTGATGTATAGATCACCATAAAGGAATAATAACAGCTACAATCATATTAACAGTATCATAACCATAATCATATGCTTATATATAGGAACAGCCGCTTTTGATTAGATATAGTACAGACTCGTGTGGGTCCAACTCCTCATACACATTTGATCGGCTTTGTTTAAAACGTTCTCAGATGGACACAGCTGATGTGAAAATGTACATAAATAATACAATTCCGGTTGCATTAATTATATTATTTACTAGAAATACGGCTCTTTTGGGTTTCCCGAATAAAATATAAACTAAATCATGGTGACCATCCCCTCTTTTGATAGGATTTGCTTGAAACTTCCACAGATGGCCAACATTGGTATACAAGTACGGATGTACAAAAAGGTGAATGTTTCCAGTTGTAGTTATATTTGACAGAAATATTTGACAGAAATATGGCCTAACAGTTATACACCTCGGTATAGTGATTGTGAAACTATGGAGGCACCCACGTCCGCTGGACATACGTAGTAATTCCAGTTTTCTTTTCTTTCGCAGAACTTCAGGTTTGTAAGTGACATTGGTGGAACTCTTGGGCTGTGGGCCGGATTCTCAGTTTTGTCACTGCTGGAGATAATCGAACTTGTACTGCTCTTATTCGCCAGTTGGAGGGACAGGAACAAAGTCCAAAACAATGAGAACAAGGCATCTAGTGAAAACGAACCAAGTGAACGAACCCAGGACAGCCTTGGAAATAAAAACGAGTATATTCTGGAAAATATTCCAAAAACGAAATGCGGGGAAAATGGAGAAGAAAGAAATTTAAATATATGAATTTCGGAAACGAAATAATGTGAATAATGTGCGAAGTGGTGTGGTGTGGTGTGGTGCCGTGTTGTATGGCTGGGTATGGTGTAACGTTATGTGATGTGGTGGGGTGATATTAAGTGGGATGTGGTGTGTGCGCGTGTGTTCGTGCATATGTGCATGCGTGTGTGTGTGGTGTCTGCGAGTGTAGGTAGGTGTCGATGTGATGATGATGTATGGTGTGCCAGCATGTGCGTGAGAACAATTGATCATGCAGTGTAGTTTAACTTATTTAAGCCTAATTTCTATTATTGTTTAAAAATAATTCAAGATCATCCAGTCAAAAGTGTCCACGGAAGCATTGCCCTTTATTTAAGACATAGTGGCACGTTCGAAAACATTAAAGTAGGAGTTTCGCACATTCACGAATGATTTCACTTTATTGTAAATGCCATGGACAAATCTTAATAGTTTTACGTGAACCTAAAATGTTCGCCATACACCATTTAAACACACGCTGTACAACAAAAAAGATATATACCTATCTCATTAAATGCTCTCTAGTTGATAGCATTAAAAAATCTATGGAGATTGTTTTCCTAAATTAAATAAAAAACGGGCGTCATTAATGCTATTGTTGGTGTCTGTCCATGTACTCAGGCTGAACCGTTTGTTTGATCATGATTTAGAACATTTTCTAGAACAAAGGTTGCACGATAGTGCTGTGTATATGTTTCAATAGGGTTTGACGTCCAGGATTCCATGACTAATCGCACATTCCGTGTTTATATTTTGCACAATTATATGGTTGATGTACCAAGCACCGTTTTCGAAGTTTGAAACACTGTCTAGCCATCTGGCTAGCTTGACTGTTCACGGTCATAGTTTATTGTTTTATTATGGACACATTAGCCGAGATATATTTGATCACAATAATTAGCTGTTGTGTATGAATTAGTTTGTGCTTCATGTTTTCGTAATATTCGTCTCAGACTAGGTAATCTCTTAATATTATACAGTTAATCGTAAGCCACATTCATTTATAGTTTCAAACTACTGTGTTTGGCTCAAGATAGTGTCGCCTCACAGAACGCCCGAAACATTTACAAAAGTAAGCATAATGAAAGAAATATGTCCACAGAGATGATAGGCATGATATAAAAGGAAAATATTGAAGTATTAGGAAAAATAATAAAGCAGTAAGGAGAGCAAGGACATAAAAAGAGATGATAATAGGATACAAGCATAGAGAAACGTAAAGACAGAGAAGAAAGGGGCAGAGAGATAAAGAGAAAAGAGGGATAAAAAGAAGGAAGACAGAGTGATATACATACAGACAGAGGGAGACAGTGAGCGATATACAAGAGAAAGTGACAATCTATGTACTAGACTATGCAGATAATTGTATTTACAATCCATACGAGAGGCGGAATGCTTCGTTCCTCCCAAGTTACTGATGAACAGCCTTAGTGTGCTTTGGTTAACAGATATGTAGAACTGAAGCGGGTAACTGTGTTTGAGACTGACATCTTCATCGAATTGTGCCTTTCCAAATTAATAAGCCTGTGCAACATAGATTATTGATAGAAAACGCAGTTTTATAGGCGATGGATATAGACTTTAATCATTAATTGTGAACAGTTTAACTATTAACATACATGATGTGAAACACAAAAGAAGAAGAATTTGATATAGAATGTTTCGAGAATTGAAAAAAGGTTTTATTACAAAACTGGTTGGGATTGCAATAAAAGTTTCTAGATGAAAGAAGTTACTGTTGCATTTCGGCTAGTTTTTAGCAGTTGCAAACATTCTTATAAGACAAACCCGGATTAAAACAACGCCCCAATGGGCTTATCGGTAAATTAGGAAACATAGAGTTTATCGAAGTATGTGCAGTCAGAGACATTGTTGAGAAATGAAACCATTTTATTGCGAAACTGGTTGGGGCGTCGAAGTTTTACTATAGACATGCATGATGTGAAACACAAAATAAGTAAAATGTGTCATAGTTTGTTAGACCAGACACCTTGTCGAGAATTGAAAACTGGTTGATATGTAACAAGTGACTAAATTTGTTTTTTCAGTTACGTGCCCACCAGTTTTGCAATAAAAAACTCAGAATTGCAATAAAATGTCTACATTGGAGAAATGTTATTCGTGCATTGGCGGCAGTTGTTTATAGATGCGAACATCTTGAGAGAACACATCCGAATGCCAAGTAAGCCCAAATGAGCTTATCAGCGAATTACGAAACCAACCATATATCGTCTGTTTCTATGTTTGGACATTGGGGATTGACAGAGTAGTCGCTATCACTTTGGCTATAAATCTTTTTGGAAACCTTATAATCTATTTATCCAAAAGCACACCCATATCAATTATTTATGTTAGGCTAGTTGTCCAGAAGTTTCTAAATGGACTGGCAAAAGTGGTTGGACATGTCAACCGGAATTGCAATAAAAACAGTTTAGCAATAAATCTACTGAAATTCAAAACTTTGTCTTATGTTTCCAACACCGACGAATACACCAAATTTCGTCGGATGGTCCGAAAATTCAACGATATTAGTTACAAACGATCTGCTAATAATTTAACATTGTATTGCAGTTCTGGTTATTGCAAAAGTGGTTTGACATGTCAACCGGAATTGCAATATAAACCAGTTTTGCAATAAATATATTGCAATACAAAACTTTGTCTAATATTTCCGACGCCAACAGATACTCCAAATTTTGTCGAATGATCCAAAAGCACAACCACATCAGTTACAAAGGTTATGGTCATTGTCTAGACGTTTCCAGATGGACTGTAAAATTTTATTGCAGTCCTGGTTATTGCAATAAAAAAACAGTTTTGCAATATTTTTTTATCATTATATGCATCTGCCACCTTACGATGTTTGTTTCCAAATATCTGGTTTTCATTATCGCACAATAGTCCTTTGTATTTAAAACAACTTCCTAAGGTTTTATTGTATTTATTTGTAATCCTCAAGTAACAGTAATCGTCAACGTCTTTGCAAACAGAGTAGACCCAAATCAGACTATATCAGACCACTATTGGATGGTCGCTTTAGAAAGCTTTTACTGTATGTATGTATTTAAAAGGGACACGAGCGTTCGGCGTAAATAAAAAAACATTGCAATGTTTGTGACGCAGCGTCTGGTCATATATAGATCTGCAGTATTGTGATTTCTGTACATGTACAAATAACACATTCCCTCAATTTGACGCATTTTGACGTCTCGGTAAACACCATGTTTTGAAACCAATGAACATTATATAAACAGAACATTTACTCCCATGCAGCAAATCCCCTGTTTATCACAATGCTTTTAAACTACGCAATTCTAATGTTTTCCTCTTTGTCTAGAAAACGCTCATTTCATTAGATTTATTCAAAGAGCTTGTGTCTAAAAATAGGCTATTAGAGACTGGCTTATTCTGTCACCAGTGTATGCCTGCTTTAGCCCTTATCTACTGTAGTTTTATTACGTTTCGTTTAAACTCTTACCCGTGTGTTTAACTGTTTATATCCTGATGAGACGCGATCTAGACCCAAACTGATAGCAAATGACGGTTGGAAGGACATGGTAGACAGTTAATTTTCAGACGTCGCGTTTAGAGACATTTTTTGAATTTTGGAATAGACCATTTGCAAAATCAGTATTGCAACGGTTAATCACCAACGAATTATTACCGTTATTGACCATATTTACGTGTGCACTTTGAATCCTGTTCCAAACCTCAACATGAAGGATATTGTTTGTAGATATTAGATTATACATAAGTTAGTTCTCTTACTACATGGTTAATCACTTCATAGATATTTATTGACCGATTTCTTATGTCGGTACCTAAACATGGGAACTATTAAAATTACAGAAGCCTTAGTTCAGAATTATAAGTAAATTGAAAAGCCCTGATTATACAGCTCCTACATAAGTTATCTGACCTGGGTCAACTCTGTTTGCATCTAAAAGGTAAAGGGTAAAATAAATAGCATCATGGTTGTCAAAACTCTTCTAATGAAACTGTCGCTGTTCTTGAGATGTTTGGTAAGTGGGACGGTAACGCATGCCGCGATTTTTCTTCACAGTCAACAATCCACCTCACAATCCGCTTGTCTTTGTCAACGGGTCTCTGATAATAAATGTTTAACACGTCTTCGGTGAGATCTAATGGCATGCTTGGCGTTGGCGTCACAGTCTCACTTTCCAAATCGGTAAACACACCATTGCTGGAATTCGGTATTGTTCGGCGATGGTGCGATGATAGCCGGGTGTTTTCGGTTTTATTCGTTTGGAATCGAGGTGCTGCGTCTCGCTGAGTAAGCTGTCCTTCTGTGACCAGCGTGGAATAATCTGAAATGAGAATGTCCGATACGTAAAAAGTGTAGGCTTAAATGATCGAAGAAATCTCGTAGTTAGATAAATATATATCTGATGTCCAGTAAAACCTGTTTAATCAACCATCAAACATATGATTACTGGTCAGTAAGACAGGTGGTAGCTTAATATATGTCAAAAGTAATGGAGGGAAAGCTCCTATATGAGCTTTTTGAATTACTGTTGCCCTTTTTAAACAGGTGCGTGAGTTTAAAAATTATTGTGTCCAATCAATAAAATGTCGCTTAATACACATAGTTGGACGTCGCTTTATCACATGTTAACACGTTACAAAACACCCATTAATGTTCGTGAACAGTGTGTGAATACAGACCGTTTGATCACACCATTTAATGATTATTTATTTTGCAAGCTAAAACCTTTGAGACGTTGTTTTCATTTGAATATGGGAAAAGCAACAAATTATAATTAAAGACTAGTAGTTATATTCCTTGGAATAAAAAGCTGAGAAATTGAAAGCATTTAAGTTTTTATATAACCGCACTTTGTTCATGGTATCTGCATAATATTGTTTATAAACAAACACCTTTAAACTTACGTTGGTGGTAAACAATTATTTAGAAAAGAACAAGTAAAGATTTATCCTACAAGAACAAGTTCATAATTATTCGTGTTCAAAATCCACTTTATATTGTTTAATCGTCTTAAAATGACTATTTATCGTTTCTTTCACTTTTTATCGTTTCCCTCACTGTTTTCGTTTTCTAAAGAAATCCAAGTAAACCGTGAACAAGAAATTTTCTGTTTGACTTTTGCTCTGCATCCAGCTGCCGCCTTGGCTGATCATGAACAGACTGAATAAAACAGAGTCTCCTATTTTCTCTTTTTGCATTGCTGCTTTTGCTTTCGAAGGATCACCTACTTTCGGAATTTATGTACTTCACAAAAGCACGTATTAAGTGTTTGTGTGGCGGCCGTAAAAAGTCACCCCGTACTTCATTATCAGTGTTGTTATATTTTCTGGTCCTTCGGGATCACTAATTTCGATAATATTAGTTATGGAAATTAAAATGTCGCTTACGCCGGTGATAGGGGGTATAAGTAGTGTTGCACTTTTAATAAATGTTCATGAACAGACTTAATAACACCTAGTCTGCAATGTTCTCTTTTTGCATTGCTGCTTTTGCTTTCGAAGGGTCTCCCACTTTAACGATATATATATATATATATATATAATTCCATAAGCAAACAGTACAGGCCACGATTAGGCGGTCCTTATAGACAGAAGCCGTATGAGCTGGATCTACAATGTTTGCAAAGATGTCAAAATCAGGTAAAAACTTAATCAGCCGCCTGGTAGACAACATAGGTGTCATAAAAGGTAGGAGAATGCTGAATGTAAGATGAAAGTAACGCAGAAATCCTGTGTAGTACCTGCATTAATCTACCGCCTATCTATATAACCGAGAATTCAGAATTCTCAAGAGTGGTAGCGATTGGGAAATATAACCGCATGTTTCGATGAAATTTCATTTCGCATTAAATATATTACCTTTAACCTTTCTATCATAAAAAACATTTTCATGACTTTGCGCACAGGTTATACCCAGATCAGACGGCTCCTGTAGACACTGTCTGATCAGCGTCTGCTCTGTTTGCTTATGAAATTATAATAGACATGACTCTACAGTTTCTACAGACGTTAATTAAGCCATTTGCTCCCAGTGGGTTCTTCCATGTTTATATATTGGTTAGTCCATTTTTTATCTAAGGGGTGCATGGCCTAAATTTTCAATTGCGTTTTGTTTTATATTGAAATTCCTATCAGCAAAGAGTGTAGACTCTGATCAGACGCCGCCTTATGCGGCGTCTGATCAGAGTCTACACTGTTTGCCTACATCCCATATATGGGATCGTGGGAGCAAATGGGTTAACACAAACAAACAACAGTTTCTACCAATACCATAAAACTCATGTCCACATGTTATCAAGGAAATGCAGCTAATCGATATTTACCAAGTCATTCTATCTTGTATGGATATAGAACGGGTTAAGGGGCAATTAAGCACGCCACAGGCGAATCCGTATTTACTTTTGTAAACAGTTGTAACTAGAGGCGACACCAAGTAACTTAGAGACCCATCACAATTATAAAGTCGTTCCTTTTAAAAACAAACTGCGAATTTTTCCAGCATTATAAATCAACCCCATGAAAACAGGTTAGCTTCCATTTGAAGACAGTGTATACCCAGGTCAGAGGGCTCCTGGAGGAGTCCTATAGAAGGCGTCCGAACAGTGTCTGCATTGTTTGCTATTTAAAATCTTCCATCATATTTAAGCATGTCCTACTAAATGGACTCTTTCATACAACACGGTCTCGCATTATGCGCATTTTTCGTATTAATCAATCAACACCAGAAGCTGTACACGTATACATACAATGAAAATAATGCTTACAACCCATTTTCCGACAGGATATATTTGTTCAGCTACATATTATCACTATCCTAATACTGCTAAATTCTAAAAAAGAGCCTCCTTTTTAGAAACGGGGATTTTGTACGGAAATCAGCGGACATCTTCGGCCAAGTTCTGAATTACTCCGATTCTATTTCGAAACAACGCTTTGAATATTAATTAGGTTTTTATCATATATATCATAATGGCTGACACTGGTTGTTGACCTACATATACACCGAGTGATTATTTTGTGTATGTAAATTTTGATTCTTACGACAGATTCCGGCAATGGTAAGCGCTGTTCCGCTGGTTTCCGTAGCAATCCATTTTCTATTTTTTTCGACACAAACAATCATTTACTAACCGTGCTGTTTGGTACTAAATAAGTGATAAGGTACGTAGATTCCGATTCTGAAGTCAGTTTGAAACGCAAAATTTGTGGAAATGTGCGCAGCATACATCTTTAAACTCAGCATGACGGACCGTTCTACTTAAAAAATTCGATATTAAAAATTTTAACCTAACCCATGTGTGTCCAGTGTCCCTAACAAGGACATAGGCAGACAGTGGAGGCCCAGATCAGATGGCTCCTGATGAGACTCCTGATCAAGGTCTACAGTGTTTGTTTAACTCATCAATACAAATGGTTTATACCACCAAGTATGCCCCCATAGGAAAATTTGGTGTTTTAAAAATTTCTTAATAATATGGCAAATAAATGGGCTTAAATGAAAGGTTAGCTGTCTAAAATACCAATATTTAGTTCGCTTGTGTATTATTTATTTTCTTTATTTTGATATATTTTATCAAGTAAATAAATAAAGAAAGATTGAAAATTGAAAGATTGAAAGAAAGACAGTCATTCTTTCATTTATTCATTTATCTATTCATTATTATATTATATATGTTTAATATATTCTTTTTATTTATTATTGTATTCATTTATGCTTTATATTCTCCTTTTTGAAAGGCGTAATACTTTTTATGATATGTCGTTGATAATCCTATAGGAGTCGTCTGATCAGGGTCTGCTCTGTTTGCTATTGGAAATTGGTCTATTGGATATAGATATTTTTCTTTACTTCCTAAAATTGCTACAATGGTCCACCTTCCAAATTTCAATATAACTATTTTGTCCATGAATATTCAGGTATTGCAATTTGGAATAAACATAGAACAGGGAAAGGGATAAGAGGTTAACCGTAATGTGGAAAGAGTAAGACTTAACTAACGGTTTGTTCCTGATGTCCAGGCTGATCTGGCAGTGTCCAAATTCTTATGATAAGTATATCCATCCGGCTCCTCTTCTTCCGAATGCATAGGTGTAGGGCAGCGGGAGATATCCAACCGAGCTCGACGTTTGTTCCGGTTAATTACGGGCGTTGATGGTTCGTCTTCGACATTTAACCGAAGAGCTTCGAGATCGGCTGTGTCCGGCGGAATATACGGTCGGATTTGTCCGTGATAGTTCTTCCGAGGAGACACTCTGCCTGATTCCGGAGTACGCCGATAGTCGTACTCATGACCGGGCGCCGGGACGTTCTGACGTGTGGATATTGATTTAGATCGCTGTACGAGCACTCGTCGTTTGTTTATATCCTTCCTGGTAATGACAGGAAACGTTTCCTTCGGTGACTCCCGTAAAGTTGAACTTCCGTTAAATTCCAAGGGTTTTAATGTGTTCATGACTGCCATTGTAAGACCATTCTGTAAATAATTAATTAACTATTTACCTCTAATCTACTCATTTCACGCCTTATAAACAGAGAAGACCCAGATCAGACGGCTCCTAAAGGAGTCTTCTGATCAAAGTCTACTCTGTTATATCATGGAATAATATAGATCTGATCCTACTGTTTCGGAAATGGAAAAAATGCCTGTGTTCATATGGCATCCAGAGCTACAGATAACGGTGCGTACTCAAATACTAATCTTGTCATTTCGAGACGATTCTAAAGAGTGGTTACAACATAGGATTTTCTGGAGAAATAAAGAAGTTATTATTGAAAATGTTTTAATTTACGCATCTTATCTGGATCTCTGATACCCCATTATAAAGGGGAATTTAATTAACGTTCATTATGACATTATTTCCTACATTACTATTAACCCTTTCCCTCATATAAACGTGTTTTCACGCACTTGCAAACAGAGTAGATCCAGATCAGACGGCTCCTAGAGGAGCCGTCTGGTCAGGGTCTGCTCTGTTTGCTAATAGAATTTGATAGATTTGTTTTTTTGCTTTATAAAATATCCATAATGTTCCACCTTCCATATTTCTTTACAACTAGTTTGTTTATGAATATTCATTAGATATTGAACTTTGGAATAAACATAGAACATGGAAAGGGTTAATGAAATAAAGTGTTAACATTATACATCTGACAATAAGCTGACTTAAAGCAACCACTGTTTGTTATATCACACCACTTGCACAATGTTTTCCTTAACGTCTTACTCCATGAATAGGCCTTCTCTACGTCTTTGCAAACAGAGTAGACCCAGATCAGACGGCTCCTGTAGGAGCCGTCTGATCAGGGCCTACTCTGTTTGATTATGGTATAATACTGATATGATTCGACAGTTTATGCCATGAAAATAACATTTCGGTGTCCATGTGCTATAATGACAATTAGTCTAATAAATATTCATGACGACATTATTTCATGCATGAATATTCATGGAGTAAAGGGTTAATTTATATGTGTATCCATCATGTATTACACTTATATCGCGCATTTTATAAACGAAAGTAAACACCTGAATATAAGTTAAATTAACTCATGAAACTTCAAACGGTATACACCGGTATTTAGCACAAATTATAATGGGAGTGAACACCGGTAAATCCTTAAATAATTATATTCATACATAATCGGATAATTCTGTTAATCCCTGCCCTTTAACAGCCACTTTGTTTGCCTGTTAACCCATTCCCTCATATGCCATTTTTAGACCCAACCTCTTTCTGTTAATCTGCCAAAAAGGAGATTTAACTATAGAAAAGGAGAATTTTAGAATGGTGTAGTTTTGTAATCATTGTGATAAATAGAACAGTTGCTCCTTTGGAGCAAATGTTCTATTTATCACAATGGTTTCAATAAATGAGTATCACAGAGACGCAAAAAGGTGTCAGTAGGATAGTATGGGTTAACCCTTTCAGAGTGCAATAGCCAACCAGTGTTTAAACCTTCGCTTGCTGAATTTTAAAATACATTTTTTCTTCTTTACCCATGCCCTGTTGTATAATTACATATATCTTCACTGTGTACACATATTTCGCTATGCAATCACTGCTGTGGGGTGCACTTGTTGCACAATCAACTTGTAAATAGTGCAGACCCTGATGAGACAGCTCATGCAGGAGCTGTCTCATCTGGGTCTTCACTATTTACAGGTACGTATATTGACGTGAATAGCAAGCGAAGGGTTAATTATAGAGTCCGCTCAGTATGAATTCTTCAACTTGCTAGAGGATTCTGAATGACAAATAGTGTAGACCCTGATCAGAGGACTCCTCTATAAGCCCCTGATCTGGGTCTACATTGTTTGCAAATGACAGTGCATGCGTGTAATGTGTTGACAGTGTCAACCCTTTGGTCACCAAATACTGTCCACCTGCTATATTTATAATCCTCTACGGCTTTCAGATTGTTTTATTGTTATTTTTTAAATAATTAAGTTGTCGAACAGTTTAGATCCCAATGAAACGGTCGCGTTGCAAACCGTTGCAAATGTGATCACATATTTACCTATAGCGGTGTATATGTTAACCCTTTCCTCCATGAATATTCATGTAAGAAATAATGACGTCGTGAATATGAATTAGATGAATTTGTTATACTAGCACATGGACACAGGAACTTTTGTCCATGGTTGAAACTGCAGAATTATATCTATATTATTTCATAAACAGACAGAACAGACCCTGACCAGACCTCTCCTATTAGAGCCGTCTGATCTGGGTCTACTCTGTTTACAAAGACGTAGAAATGCGTATTGAATGCATATCTATAATGTAAAAGGTTGAGTATTGGGACACTCAGACCCTCTCTACTTTTCTGTAAAGCCGAATCATTCAATAAGATATTAAGTTGATAAATTTAAATTAGACTGACATATAGTAGAACCTGTCTTAAGCAGTCATTCATTTTATAAACACGGGAATCTTAAAAACAGGTGCTTGCTTAATGCAGGGCAAAAGCTCCATGTACTACTGTAATAGTAACTAATGCCGACCCTAGTCAAACAGCTCTTTTGGGAGCCATTTGATCTAGGTCTTAACTATTTTCTTACACGTGTCTGTCCGGTAAAAGGGGCATATGTATGCAGTTTGGATCTATTGTTCAAATTTGACCTGACTGCATTCCGTATGTGGGGAAGGATTAAACCCAGATTAACCCTTAGCCTGAAAAGCGCGACCTAACTGATGTTTGCAACCATCTTGGATGCAGATGAGATGCCGAGTAACACGGCGTCTCATCAGGATCCAAGCTGTGTGACAATCTGTCAACATTATCTCAAAAGACTGAACGAATCAGAAGTAACTGACAACGGCAGATCAGAGCTAAAGCAGACCTCGTTTTCATAGCAGACTGGGGGTTAAACATCCACATTAATAGGACATACCTGAACATATGTGTTCAGTACTGTACTGATATAATACGAGAAGAGATACTTGCTTGCTAACGCGACTTCGAACTTATATATACAACTAGTTTTAGAGTAAGTTGGCGTCGTATTAGGACTATTTGTCACTATCACTGTGTATTAACCCTTTCAACGACAATGTCGCCTTTATGTACCACGACAAATAGTGCAGTCCCAGATCAGACGCGTCTGATCAGGGACTTCACTTTTTGTCCCAATCTCTAGTTCATACCTGTGCTTTATTCCTTTTAAATTTGCATTTATTTATCTCATTTCCTTATTGTATCAAACGATTTAACAAAATTGGATTGCAGACGACAATTAGAAATTTGGCGCCAAAAGAGTTAAAGACTATAAGAAAATATCAACCTAAGACATTCATCAGATGGGAACGTTTGCAGACGACAATTACTTAGCGTTACATATGTTGAAGATATTATATGAGTGTTCATTAACTATTTGTTTTACCAAACGAGTTGACCCATCGTCATATTTATTTTCAAATCGTTTGGTAAAATCAATACAACAGTGCCTCTCTAAACTGGACGTTCAATTTACATTTAGAATAAGTATCGGTCTAAGAGACAGGTGGCAGCTTGATGCAGGATAAAGGTGATATAGAAAGCTAAAGCTCCTCTAGGAGCTTTCTGCATGACTTTCATCCTGCATTTAATAGCCACCTGCTTTAAAGTATCCAAATTCTTCTCAATTAGACTTCCGGTTTAGAGCGGGTTTACTGCAGTACACGAAAACGAATCACTCAGCTATTTCTACGAATATTTCTATATTTCGAACCCTGACGGAATACGACGATTAGTTACGAATGGAACACGAATTAAAGTGTCATTTTTATCACAGGGTACATGGTAAGTGAGTGATAGCCTCTGAATTGTCGTACTATAGATATTATTAGATTGTGTTGAAAATTGGTAAGTAGGGGTAAATGGGTACTCAGAATTTAATGACAGGTGTTTCTGAAGTGTTTGGTTGTCATGGTAACCCGGTGATGGCATCTTATTGGTGAATATTTAGACATTTTGATCATCAATACCTGTTGATTGGTTCATTTGGGGGATATTCTGTAACGGATTCCGTTTCAATTAGATCTTGTTATAAGCTGACGTAATATAATGGTACATGGACACATGCTTTTTAGACTGACGGCTGCCAGTCTTTAGCCCTTCTCTTGCTGAATTTTAAAACACATTTCTCCTTCTTTACCCATGCCCTGTTGTATAATTACATATATCATCACTGTGTACAAGTATTTCGCTGTGAAATCACAGCTGTGGAGTGCACTGGTTGCACAATCAACTTGTAAATAGTGCAGACCCTGATGAGACAGCTCCTGCAGGAGCTGTCTCATCTGGGTCTTCACTATTTACAGGTAGGTATATTGACGCGAATAGCAAGCGAAGGGTTAATACCGTAAATCGGATTCAGCAATCGTTCCAATGCCACGCCCGATTTCACATGCTTGTGTATTAATGCACCATAGGCGGGTCTATATGTCTAATCGCATATTTTTAATACAGCAAACTACCACTTAACTACTGTTTGAACCGGAACTGCCGATCCGACCCTGCAATTCTAGGTCATATGCTAATGAGGAGTTCATCGGTTAAAAATATAGTGCCCCTTGAAATCTCACTCTTATCATTATGAAAGTGATCCGAAGTATTCCTATATATTTTGGCAAGAAAAGTAAACTAAGATATTTTAAAACCATTTAAAAACGGGAAGAGAAAAAGAGCAAACTATAGCACTGAATCGGTCACATGAATGAAATGATCAAAATGTTTGTAGAACGTCTCACACGCGCTTGAATTGACAGACATTTCATCCAAAACGACATAAGTATTTTGTCATATTGATGCAAGTTTTAAGTCGTCTTTAAGTGTCGTCTTATTATTTCTAAGTTTGCAAATACTGTCATCAGTAGAATTGTCGTGTTTCTTTACAATTGTGATGTGAAATACGACACAAGGCTGACTAAGTTTTCAGTACACATACGTGTGTTGTCTGTGTAACTCTGAAACTAGTTTTCATGTAAAGTGACACTGTTTTTGAAATCCCTTTCTCGGTTGCAGATATTTCCAGATAAATGTAAGTACAGTCGATCCTGTCTTAAGCGATAATCAAAAAGAGGTGTAACTATGGACCTATAAGGCAGATGGTAGTTCAATGCAGGTTAAAACTAATGCAGAAAGCTCATATAGGAGCATTCCGCATTACTTTTGACCTGCATTAGGCATACACCTGCTTTTTAAGGCTCCTATGTTAAATAAATTAATGGTCGCTTAAGACAGGTTCTACTGTAAGGGCCAGTGCTTAACTTTTCTGTTTATATTGCATACTTATTGTCTGTGCAATTTTATGGAGAATTGTGGAATGAATGTGTTGCAGTTGTCATGCTGATGTTGTAATTTGCAGTATAATAAAATAATAGACTTTTTTCTGTTTTCTTATTATCATCTCAATTGTCCCCCATGTTCCCAAGGGGGTCCGTCCGTCTATCCGTTTATCTGTCCACCCGTTCCTCGGAAACTGCTTTAAACGACATCTCCTCTGAAACCGCGTGGTAGAATGTAACCAAATTTCACATAGATGATCTTGGTATTGGGCTCTATCAGAATTGCTAAAGCAATCCTGATCCACGAAAAACGTTGGTTGCTATGGCAACAAAAAGAAAAATCTTATGAAATACTTTCCAAACCCAGTTGTCAGATTTGAATGATACTTGACAAAAATAGTCCTTTGATAAACATCTGCCAAAATTTCTAAAATGATGTTGATATCTAAAATACATGGCTGCCAGGGGCGGGGCTACTTTTCCGCCATTCTTTCAACGATTTCAGCGCTTTGATTTTATCTCGGCAGAATCAGACTTTATTTCATAAGCAATAGAGCAGACCTTGATCAGACGGATCCTATAGGAACCATCTGATCTGGGTCTACTTTATTTGCAAATGTGTGATAAAGCGTTTACATGAGGGAAATGGTGGTTAATCGATAGTGGTCACTACAAACAAGTGGTATTGTCTCAAAATTGAACACTTAGATAAGTTTCAATGTCGGTCTTATTACAGGCAGCCGCTGTCCCGTGGATATTCATTTAAGAATTTAACAGTGCATGCATATTCATGGACCTTTTTGTATAATTGCTCATTAATGTGCCAGCCACTTCACAACCAGATCTATATCAGTCCATGCACAAACAGAGCAGACCCTGATCAGGCAGCACCTAGCTGTCCGATCTGAGTCTACTCTGTTTCCGAAGGTGACACAAGTCTTCTTTATGCAGGAAAGGGTTACTGCAAGGTGTAAGTCATGTAGTCTAATGCAAAACTCTTGATGAATTTCACCCTGGATTTAACAACATCATTCTCCCCCACCCCTCTTAACACATAGAATTTTCTAATGGACTATAAGTCAAATGGGTGAAGCTTACGTTGAATATTTAGGGATTTTTCTAAGAAAAGTGTAACATGACCAACTGTGTAGATCCTGATGAGAGGGATCCTCTAGGAGCCCTCTCATCTGGGTTTACACTGTTTGCAAGGGATATTAGTGAGTCGTCTCACGCACTGTAAGGGTTAAATATATCAGTACTTCTGTATGGATGTTCAGTTTAGAGAGGTTTCATTGTACATGTATATGACACAAGAGTCGATTTGTTATCGCATGTTATGAGCTCGATTCCTATGAGTGTATTTTTGAGATATACGTGACAACTAAGAGGTCAGTTGGGCGTAAAAGCACACTTCAGCAAGGGTACCACACGAACTAGCATTCCAATAAACGGTTCCCTGTCTTACAGAAAGAAAGAGTTTTTACAGAAATCAACATGTATTACAGAAAGAAAAAAAGAAAAAAAATATGTCGCATTATGTCCCGGTATTTCACAAACCAACATTTCCATCGTATAGTGTCCGTGTATTACAGAAAGAAAGACTATTACAGAAATAACAATACTTGTCGTGATATGCCTCGGTATCACACACACCAACATGTTTATTGTATAATGTCCCTGTATTACACATGTCAACACTACAGCGCCTACAGGAGTCATCTGATCTGCATCTACACTGTTTGAAAAGGCGTTAACACACTTTTATATAAAGTAAAATGTTCTAAAGGCTGTTATAATTTCATTAGACTTGCCCATAAAAGTTGTTTCCGAGATCAAAATTAAGCATTTATTTAGCTCATTCGAGGTACTATTTTTCTGAGCTTCAAAACTGACGAGCCTGGGCGAGTCAATCCATACTTAGGATGTTTTCCATCGCATATATATAGCAACGTTAATTCATTAAAAAATGAAATGGTCTTGTTTCTTATCCATAAATAATGGAGAAAAGAGAAATTATTATTTTGAAATACAGTAGAACCTCTAAATTAATTCACATAGTGATATTTAAAGGTGGTGGTTCCTCAACCTTTAACTCCATGAATATTCACATAAGAAATGATGATATCATGTATATCAATTAGAATATTTTATATACCGGCATATGAACAGGAATGTTTGACCAGGATAGAAACTAAAGAATGATATGTATATACTTCCGTAAGCAACACAGCATACCCTGACCAGATGGCTCCTACAGAAACCGCCTGATCTTGGTCCTCTCTGTTTGCAAAGGCGTAAAAATGCGTATTTATGGAGTAAGGGGTTAATGCAGGAAGAATGCAATAGAAAAAGCTCCCGTCATCCTGCAATAAGCTATCATCTGTTTTTGGGAGTGGTGATCCAGTGGTAGGGCGCTGGATTTAGGATAAGAGGTTCCCTAGTTCTAATCCTGCCATCGGACCATCAGAATTTTTCTGAGCAAAAATAACATCTCACGTTTTTCTCCTCTCCACCCACATACATAAATGGGTACCTGTGATGGAAATAAGCCAGTATGCTATGGCTGCTTCGAGACGATTCTAAAGAGTGGTCATAACGTAAAGTTTGGTGGAGAAATAACGATTTTAATACTTGCGTTCGCGCGTAAATCTCTTGTTCTGAACTGTTTAGATCAGGATGAGACGCCAAGTACAGTAAAAACCTCTCTATAACGGTCTCTAAATTATGTTAATTAGTTGGTATTTAGGGCAAGTGGCTGCTTAAAGCAAGGTGAAAGTAAAACAGAACGTTCCCATAGGAGCGTTCTGTTTTTCATTCACGTTGCTTTAAGCAACCACCTGTCTTTAACACAAAATAATTGGTGTAATTTAGTGGCCGTTATAGAGAGGTTTTACTGTAACTCCAAACTGGATCCAAACTGCCCAGCACTCCAATTGCAATTGTGATAGACAAACTGATTAAAACTTGAATTTTGAAACTGTGTGGGTGAACATATGGGTTTTCACATCAGGCTAGACGTTAAGACATGATCATTCTATGCAAAACACATCCACTATCAATTACATATATTAATGATAATGTACACACTGAATATATAGCGTAAACTTTATTGTCATTCTTTGTGATTTTCAATTTACAAATACAACACAAATTATAAACATAATGATAATAACCCTTTTCCTGTTGAATGTCCACTGAGAAAAAACAGACATCATGAATCTACATTAGCTGAGTATTTATAAAGGCATATATACACATGATATTTTAGTATTAGCAGAAATTTTGGGTTCTGATCTATTAAAAGTTCATAAGCAACCAGAACAGATCCTATCAGGAGGCGTCTGATCTGGGTCTACTCAGATGTTTGCAAAGGCATATAAAAGCTTTTGCATGAGGAAAATGGTTAAATGAATGATCCAGTCACGCGTTACATCATTTTATAATCCTAACAAACCTTTACTCAGTGCATATGCCTTTCTACTCTCTATGCAAACGGAGAATACCCTGATCAAACGGCTCCTATAGGAGCCGTCTGATCAGGGTCTGCTAAATTGGACGCCCAGTTTAGGTTAGGTTTTACTTTACATAGTTTGTCAAAGTAAAACGTACTTTCACAGTTAATGACATGGCAAGACATAGGGAGAAGCGACACTAGGATGCTTGAGAACAGAGAAGAAGCAGATCAAGACCAGCTTTTCAAACACGAGATTTGATGATGGAAATATTCTGTTTAATTACATGTCAAAGTTGCAGTGCAAAATTGCAGTACTGTAAATGTACAGTCGGCTGAGCGGTGATTCGGACTGAAAACAGACTATGACTAGGTACTTTACTTTAGATTGTCTTCATCTGTGGCACACAGTGTAAACGTTGACTAGTCACTGAGTTGGAAAGTTGGAACTGATCCTATTATACACCGTTTGTAAATACATTACCCCTTTACGCCATGAATATTCATTTAAGAAATAATGACAATATGAATATTAATTAGAACAATTCTTATAATAGCACTTGGACACTGGCATGTTTGGGCATGGCAGAAATAGTAGAGTCATATTTATATCAAATCATTAACAAACAGAGCAGACCAAGATTAGACAGCTCTCGTACGAGCAGTTTGATCTGGGTTTTCTCTGTTTGCAAAGGCGTAGAAAGCCGTATTCATGGAGTAAATGACTGAGGCGTTTGTTTCCGTGACGCTTACAGTGATCTGATCTCTCAAGAGATCTGATACATTGTCGATACATACGTAACATACAGAAGAAACTTTCTAGCTTTTCGCTTAACATTTGTCCTGTATTGACCCTAAATGTGCGGGAATCGAGTATATACTTCATTTGCAAACAGTGAAGACCAGGATCAAAGGGCTCCATCGGGAGCCTTTTGATATCGTGTTGCGCTGTTTGTTATCATAATCATTTTCTTTCTCGATAAAGTTTGATATAACATTTTGTTTAATTAATACACGTATTTAGAAAAGGGGGAACTATTCAGCATATTAGGCGTTAATGTATCCATCGCCTCAACATTTTACCCCTTTTACGCCTTTATAGAGTAGACCCAGATCAGACGGCACATTTGGGGAGCCGCCTGATCAGGGTCTGCACTATTTGCTATTGTTACAGCTTCTGCCATGGCTAACATTTCGTGTGTTAATATGCCATTAAAGAAATAATCTAATTAATATTCATTATTTCTTGCATACGTATTCATGGAGTAAGTTGTTAAAGACACTGAATCAGATATCTGCTTCGAGACTGACGTAGAGAGGTTTACCTGGACCCATGGTCATAAAACGTCTGAGTCTGAGATCATTCTCAAGTATCTGATTGGTCAGATTCTGAGCAAGCTCAGAATCTGACCAATCTGATGCTTGAGAATGATATCAGACTCAACATATTTTATATAACCTCGGGGTCTGAACTCAATAAAACTGTATCTCGTCTGGCTCCTCCGGGTCAATTTGTATCTTTTCAAGCGGCATTGACTCGCGCTTGACAACTTTCCAACACCTGTAGAAGGCCTTTTTGTGTAGAAGTTTTACTTCCACAACCGCTTCCCTCGCCCTTTCCTCAGTCCCAATGGCAAAATAACTTAGGTAATTGAATTTGAACTCTTCGTTCCTCCTGCTTCCGTCCAGTTTTATTACTTTCCTGCCAATGCGACGTTTTTCGGACAGTACACTAATGTGCACTTTGATTTTCGGTTTCGTGCATTTCTTATAGCCAGATATATGTGTGTTTCCATACTGCGCTAAAGTTATTTTGATTCGATTTTCCTCCGTCTCATATTCGGTAAGCAGAAACAGCTTCCCAAGTTTGCTAACAAAGACTTGATGTTTCTTGTCCATACAACACGCATGGCACATGGCTTCGTTTAAATAAGCACACGCATGCTTGCCGCCTCTTTTAAAATTCAGTGATGCGTCTGAACCACTTGACAGAGACGGGACAGACCACTCTCGACTCCGATTTTGCATCATGTATTTATAGTCGTCGGCGTGCATCGACAAAGGTATATCAGTTGCCCTTTTTCTCGGCACCAAAGGAGAGGTCACTATTCCTCCCATCAGGAAGAGCCGGGACCTACCCACGAGTCCTCTTCGGCGATACGACGACCGCTTCCGACGCAGAGAAGTTGTAGACACATCGCACTGGTATATCTGACGTTCGGAACGTGTTTCGACTATGTTCGACTCACTTTTACTTCGGTTGCTGTACGTGGGGGATGGAAGTAACAAACCGCAACCGGCTGTGGGAAGTCTATCTCGGCCGTTGGTGTTTCCTTTTATATTGAAGTCCCGAAACACACCATCGCTGCTGGTGAAATAGTTGTCAACTGCAACTTTAGACAGAGCTTTGATCTCCATCTCTTTAGTCAACACTGTTGTCTATGCTGTTGTACAGCAACCAATGTAAAAATGGCAAGACGTGACTCTCATCAAAGCTATTTATATATGCTTTAACCCTTTCAATACTAAGAAGACTTCTTCTTAATATGTTATCATGCACTCTAGTTGTACGTGTAGATTTTCTTCTATTTCTTTCACAGAAACCAGTGCCACAATGTCAAACATTTTTCTATCCTAATGAGATGTCGAGTTATTCGGCGTCTCATCTCAATCCAAACTGTTTGCAAAGGTCATCATGAATTGATAAGGAATAAACTGTTACATTTAGTCCATGAGCTGTACCTGAAAGAAAAAGCTTAAATCCCCTCAAGGGAAATTCTTTTTATAGTTTCTTTGTATTCTGTACTTGGATTTCTTCGTAAATGTAATACGCAGCTTAAAAAGAACACGAAACAATACATTTTAGGACATCGCAAACAGTTTAGATCCAGTTCAGGTGCAACTGTTGTGTTTGTATTCTGAATGCTTTCTGATTACTTGTAATATTACATATATCATATGAAATTCAGTATGAAACATAAAAACCATTACATGGACTATAGCGCCTGTGTTCCTGTCAATATTCTTGACTGTGCTATAGTCATTGATTTAATTGTAATTAAGCAATTACTCGCCCACGAAAAAGGGAAAAAAAAAGGGGGGGGGGGGAGTCTGCCTTCAATACTGTCATTGAATTGATCCAAAAGATACGGCATCTGACAGTCTCTGGTTAAAATCATCACGTCAACAAACCGTTACATATAGTTATCTGCAAACCGTTCATATTGCCACCAACTTCCTTCCCAGTTAGAGTGAGTATAATTAAAATAAGAGAGGTGCCACTGTTCATACAGCCACATTCCTTTCCCATTATTCACTTGCGTCGCTCGTCAGTTCCATCAAGTACTGGACAAGTTTGTATGAGGGTGTGGTAGATTTACCTCAATACATATAACAGCAAAATCCCTCCAAGGCAACCACACAGTATAAGTGTAATTCTGTGTCTCAGAGGCAGATGGTAGCTTAATGCAGGACAAAAATTATGCAGAAAACTCCCAAAATAGCTTTCGGCACTACTTTGATCGCCCATTAAGCAACCAACTACTTTTATCGACATCCATGTTAATGTATTAAGTGGTCGCCTTAAAAATTGCTCTTTTGCATATATTGTATTATTAGGCAGATCAATCTAATTTCCCCTTGTTTGTGACTGATAAGTATTCGTTAATCGGTATTCGAAGATGTTCCGACAGGTAATGAAACTGGGTGGAACTATTCAGCGACAACTCATGATCTATAGCGATTGTTATACAAGAGGTGCACCCACTATCTGAGTCACAAGACGCATTGTACGTTATGGCTAAATTAAAATATTTCCACTCCAAAGGAGAGTTTGTGGAAACTGTCCTAAATGTTAATGATCACCTATGGAGACAGATTAACTCGACGTACCATCAGGATCTATGCTCCGGTCGCATTTTAGTTGTACAATCGAAACAGTTTGTCTTGTTTTGTAGCACGAAAGACGTTAACCCGTTCCTTCATATAAACGCTTTTTCACGCATTTAGGTCTGTTCCGATTGCTTTTGGCATGATATAGATCTGATTCTGCAGTTTTTGTCAAAGCAAAACAATTCTTTGAAATATTAACATTATAAAAGATCAACTACTAAATTTCCATGATGTTCCAAATTCTTGCATGAATACTGAAAGGTAAAAGAATAAACAAGGCTTTAGTCTTGATGTTAACCCTTCGCTTGCTATTCACGTCAATATACCGACCTGTAAATAGTGAAGACCCAGACGAGACAGCTCCTGCAGGAGCTGTCTCATCAGGGTCTGCACTATTTACAAATTGATTGTGCAACCAGTGCACCCCACAGGAGCGATTGCACAGCGAAATACTTTTGAGTTTCAACCTTTCACTCCATAAATACCCCTTTCTATACCATTGCGAAGGATTAGACCTAGATTGGATGGATCTTGTAGGAGCCGTCTGATAAGGCTATGCTCTGTTGGATTATGACATTATATAGATATGATTCTACAATCAATTCATGTTATATGGTAATATGGTATTTTCAGAAAGGTACATACATGTGCTTCCATACATCACTAGAACTAGAATAATAATTTGATAGAAAACAACATGCTTATTAGCAGTATTTCCCTTACGTATTATAACTGCACTGAAGATCCTTTTCTAACGTATCATATGTTGAATGCTACGTGCGAAGCATATGAAAATGGTGCATGAGAATAACTACACTATAAGTTCTTCGTAAATGTACAGTATGAAATTCTATACATATAGGAGTGATACACCTTTGGGTGTATTACATGGGTGTATTACATGTATATATGGGGAACACAATGAACATATAACAGAAATAATTATAGAACTATAGTCTGTAACAATAAATATTGGATAAAGAGTGGGGAAACGGAAATGAAAAGATTGAATGGTGGTAAACAGAATGGAGGTTTTGGTAATGCACTGGCGGCGAGATACGGGAGTGCACATGGTAATGGTAACGTTTACTTATAATACAACAAAATAAGAACGGGATATTACTCAGAGCAACAGACAAATGTTCGTACTAAGATACCAAAATCGTTATGTCTCCACCAAACCCTACAGTGTGACCACTCTTTAGAATTAACTTGAAGAGGCGATTCCAGAGAGTGGTCACAACATAGAGTTTGGTGGAGAAATAAAGGAGTTATTCTTGAAAATGTTTTAATGTGCGCAACTTATCTTGACCTCTGCATTAACTGAGTATTTTAGTTTCCACAATTATATCTGCACCGCTTGAAAGATAAATTTTACTATCTGTACCAAGTGATGTATCGTCATAAAGAAGGAGTTTCACTGTACATAACAGGAAAATGCTACTGGTATTAGATATTAGATGCTATTGTAATAGATGAGTATGCGGGATATCGTAAAGCGGGCATATAAGACAGAGTAGACCCAGATCAGATGGTATTCAGTACTTTCGATATCACCACAAGAGCATAACGGAGTGACAACATTGTTTCTTTGAAAGAATGGAAGGTTTAATGAGCTACAGTTTGTTCTTAATCGGGTATGGAGTATTTGGCCCTTTATGGTACCATTGTAGCAATATAAAGGGACACAAGTGATATCAATGCCGTCAATAGCAGTTTTGATGGTTGTCTTTTCAACTAAACTTCTGATTTCTAAGGGAAGAGAGTTCCATTTTCGAACTAAGGGTACGAAAGAATCGGAGTATAGTTTTGTTGTGAACTGCAGACCACATAATGTGTTGGTTTCTTAACAGATAATCGCTTTGTTCGCCAACGAGTTTTTATGGATTATTTTGTAATATAGAAAGAGGTTGTGATTTCACCTTCTCCATTCGACTGATTCCCAGCTTGCTCCTAATGTGGCAGTTGCAGTATGGCAATAGCAGTAGACCAGTAGAACTGTAGAAAGTACCCCCCTTTCCCTAGCTTAAGGTGTGTGGTATGATTACAGCTATGTAGTTAACAGTTTTTATGTCTTACGTGCAACACACGTCATGTATTAAAATGTGTCACAAACAACTTATTTGGCAAACAGTGTCTGCTGATTTTATTACAGTGATTCGAAGTCTGTTTTGTGCATTTGTTTCTTTTCTTTTTTTTCTGTTTTGAACGTCAATTATTTGCACGTTTGCTCTAGTTTTGTAATACAATAAAGATCTAATTCTATAGTTTCTGGCATGGCCAAAACGTCTCATGTCCATATGTAATCATTGAATTGATCAAATGAATATGTATGACATTATTATTTCTTGCATGGGTATTACTAGAACAATAATACTTCAATCTAACACGGTCTTTGGTTATATGTAAATGCAGAGTTTCATTTTGTGTTTTGCAGGGTATATAAGACACCGACAACGTGTGCTTCAGTCGAACATGAATGCAGTGTTAGTGAAGGGGAACGTCTTCAGGTATTGACTGTGGCCAGGAACACCTTCGCAACAAACCACATCTTGCGCTGATTTTATATGTTGCAGTTTCCGTATAATTGATACCCTAACTAAATAAAGATTATTTACAATTATTTTGTTTAAACGCTTTGTTGAAGTTGTATTAAAGACACCCTTAAATTACATTGTTTTGTCCTTTAGCTATCATGATCTGCAAAGTTTTAATCTCAAAAGTAATATTTTGATAATTTCATAATATACTAACGGCCTTAACCCATTACCTCATAGGTTATTTTTAGATTCTACCTCTTTAAATAAATCTATCGAAAAGGAGCATTTACTAGAGAAAAGGAACATTTTAGAGTTGTGTAGTTTTACAGAGGCGTCCAAAGGTGTCACTATGATGGAAGGAATGGGTTAACCACTACATACTAAAGAAATTTCCATTGTAGCAAACATAATCTTCAAATCACAGGTAGTAAATATACATGTACATTGTAGGTACAACGAAGAATGGCGTAATCACTGAACACAAAGGAGCGCGTGACATAAAACACGCATAAATCTATTGTAGCTACACGCAATGTTTGGAATTCGGAACGACCTCTA